>CM065175.1:2710903-2953058 GCA_033026295.1 Channa striata | reverse complement strand
AAAACAGCTTTTCCTCGCTGAGAAAAGGCGATTGCGAGCATAAAAGGATGCTGGAATTACATGCATTTACTGTCTTTTAAGGAAACATCCCACAAGCTTTTTTTCCATCTCTCCTTAGTGGATTTAGGCTAAATAAGAAGGCAGACACAGTTTTATTTTAGTTTGGTGCAGAAATTGTTAAATACAAGCTTGGCTTCAAAACAGCATTTCCTCGCTGCGGAAAGGCGATTGCGAGCATAAAAGGATTCTGGAATTACTGTCTTTTGAGGAAACATCGCACAAGCTTGTTTTCAATCTCTCCTGGGTGGATTTAGGCTAAATAAGAGGGCAAACACAGTTTTGTTTAATTTGGTGCAGATATTGTTAAATACAAGCTTGGCTCCAAAACAGCATTTTCTCACTGAGAAAAGGCGATTGCGAGCTTGAATTACATGCATTTACTGTCTTATAACCCTTGCACTGCACACTCTTTGGGTGTTGACTCGGGGGTCTGAGGGACCCCGCCCGTTGCAGCGGACCTTCCCGACGCCCCCTGCGCTGCGGGGTCAGAGTGACCCCGCCCGCTCAACCAGAGCTTACCCAAGTCCACTCCGCTGGGAGGGTCTGGGGGACTCTCCAGACATCCCCTCCGCTGGGGGGTCTGAGGGACCCCTTGACCCGGGAGATTCCTCGAGCTCAGACTCTGTGCGTCTGCTGCGGGAACTCGGGGACCCCAGGATAGAGAGTACATTCTCGGACATTGACTCCTCACAGGCCGGGCGCGCCATCTCCTAGGGGCCTGGCGAACCCCGGGACATCGGGATAGAGGACCTTCTCGGGGCCTGACTCGAGAGAGCGAGAGAGCGAGAGAGCGAGAGAGCGAGAGAGAGAGAGAGAGAGAGACTGAAGCGCATGCGCGGACCGGGGTGGGTCGAGAAGGGGGGAGAATAGATGGCGGAGGAGGAGAGATGGGGGGAGGACAGATGGGGTGATATGGGGGAGGAGAGATGAGAGAAAGGAGAGAGAGAGAGAGAGAGAGAGAGAGAAGGGACGCGCATGCGCGGGGAAACAGCCCCCCGGTGGACGCGCGAGGTAGAGGGTGCGTGAACAGCCCAAAATAAACGACTTTTGGGCCAACTCCCCCGTGTCGAATACGGCTCCCTTCCCCCCCTCTCGCTCTCTGGGCCTAGAGCTAAAGGCGGTTAGCGATTTAAAAACACCCCCCCCTCCTGCTCTTTCTCTTTCTCCCAGCATTCCCCGTGTGAGAACAGGGTGGCATGAGGGGTATTTAACAATTTCTGCACCAAACTCAAATAAAACTGTTTGCCTTCTTATTTAGCCTAAATTTACCCAGCAGAACATATAAATAAGCTTGTGGGATGTTTTGTTAAAAGACAGTAAATGCATGTAATACCAGCATCCTTTTATGTTCGCAAGCTTTTACTCAGCGAGAAAATGCTGTTTTGGAGCCAAGCTTGTATTTAACAATTTCTGCACCAAACTCAAATAAAACTGTGTCTGCCTTCTTATTTAGCCTAAATTCACTCAGGAGAGACTGAAAATAAGCTTGTGGGATGTTTCCTTAAAAGACAGTAAATGCATGTAATTTACGCATCCTTTTATGCTCGCAATCGCCTTTTATCAGCGAGAAAATGCTGTTTTGGAGCCAAGCTTGTATTTAACAATTTCTGCACCAAACTCAAATAAAACTGTGTCTGCCTTCTTATTTAGCCTAAATCTACTCAGCAAAACATAAAATAAATAAGCATTGCCTTTTCTCAGCGAGGATGTTTCCAAGCTTAAACTACAGTAAATGCATGTAATAAATCAAAAATAAGCCTTTTAAGGATGTTTTCTTAAAAGAGAGTAAATGCATGTAATTCCAGCCTTTTCTCAGCGAGAAAATGTCGTTTTGGAGCCAAGCTTGTATTTAATAATTTCTGCACCAAACTCAGATAAACCTGTGTCTGCCTTCTTATTTGGCCTAAATTCACTCAGGAGAGACTGAAAATAAGCTTGTGGGATGTTTTCTTAAAAGAGAGTAAATGCATGTAATTCCAGCATCCTTTTATGCTGGTAATCGCCTTTTCTAAGCTAGAAAATGCTGTTTTGGAGCCAATCTTCTATTTAACAATTTCTGCACCAAACTAAAAGAAAACTGTGTCTGCCTTCTTATTTAGCCTAAATCAACTCGGCAGAACATATAAATAAGGTTGTGGGATGTTTCCTTAAAAGACAGTAAATGCATGTAATTCCAGCATCCTTTTATGCTCGCAGTCGCCTTTTTTCAGCGAGAAATTGTTGTTTTAGAGCCAAGCTTATATTTAACAATGTCTGCACCAAACTCAAATAAAACTGTGTCTGCCTTCTTATTTAGCCTAAAGCCACTCAGGAGAGACTGAAAATAAGCTTGTGGGATGTTTCCTTAAAAGACAGTAAATGCATGTAATTCAAGCTTGCAATCGCCTTTTCTCAGCGAGAAAATGCTGTTTTGGAGCCAAACTTGGATTTAACAATTTCTGCACCAAACTCAAATAAAACTGTGTCTGCCTTCTTATTTAGCCTAAATCTACTAAGGAGAGACTGAAAATAAGCTTGTGGGATGTTTCCTTAAAAGACAGTAAATGCATGTAATTCCAGCATCCTTTTATGCTCGCAATCGCCTTTTATCAGCAAGAAAATGTTGTTTTGGAGCCCAGCTTGTATTTAACGATGTCTGCACCAAACTCAAATAAACCTGTGTCTGCCTTCTTATTTAGCCTAAATCTACTCAGCAGAACATATAAATAAACTTGTGGGATGTTTCCTTAAAAGACAGTAAATGCATGTAATTCCAGCATTTTTATGCTCGCAATCGCTTTTTCTCAGCGAGAAAATGCTGTTTTGGAGCCAAACTTGGATTTAACAAATTCTGCACCAAACTCAAATAAAACTGTGTCTGCCTTCTTATTTAGCCTAAATAAAAAACACATACTGTCGTACAAACGTGTCTGTTTATTACACCGACAGAGGTACAGAGAAATGAAACCACGGGCGGCAACACACACCACGCCAAAACTTATGTATGTTGGTTGCACAAACGTCGTCTGGGCTCACAGAGCGTCAAAGACGGGCCCGAGTACCTGGCCCGGGTTCACGAAGCGTCGAAACGCGGGCCCAAAGACGTGCACATTGTACGAAGCAACGACCAAGCCTACGAAGCGCCGGGTTTTGTCGCCGACGCCAGGGCTTTCGCAGAGCGACCTCTGGAATCGACAGGCCTCGTCCGGGTTTCCCTTACCCATGGGCAGCGTGACCTCGTACGTCTCCTCGGGTAGAATTAGATCGTGTCGTATCAGCACGTCCAGCGCGGACATGATGCTCGAGGATGCGATCCGACCGTGGTTCTCGGGGTTCAGGATAGACTGATGTAACACGCCTCCCTCCGGGCCTTGCTCCCGTAGCACACTTTTGACCTTCGCTGTCAGATGCATCTGAGGGGGAGGCTCTTTTCTGACTAAAAACAGACACCGGAGAGAAACGTGATTTCACGGGATTTCAATCACAACCATTGGTTTTAGAAAAGAACAACAGCGCTCATTTACTGCTGTTACATATGTACTCACCCATCTTTCCCTGGGGGCCTCGTTCTACCAGGTCCTCGAATAGGCAGGGGTTCACAGTTTTCAGAATGACCAGAAAGCTTCTCGCGTAGTCCTCCGTCGCCAGGCACAGCGCTACCATTTCGCGCATGTACCTGACCGGATTAGTCGAACCACGCTCATAGCGAGGGGCTTCGGGCAGCATCATCCCCTCCCAGTAGTCCAGCAGGCCCTCCACAAACGTGTGTCTTTCGGCTATGTCGTGCATTTTTCCAAAAAGTCCCTGTCGTCCTTGTGGTTTCCCCAGAAGCTCGCGTCACTCATGGCGTCGGAACTGGGTTTTGGTTGCAGGCGATGGCTGCGGGTACTGGGAGATCTGCGGGCGCTATTGATTCACAGGTATCACACAAACAACGTGCGACCATGCAGCGCAGTGTTAAACCACCACACCTGGGGAGTATTTATTGGTGAGAGAGATCGCGTCTCCTAAGCCTAGTGGAATCAGTGGGTTGGCCGGAGCTGCACCGCGGCAGAGAAAAGCGCCCGCCTGCTTGAACGGTCCGACCGCCGATAGAAAGCTCAGACCGCCGATAGAAAGCTCCGACCGCCCCTGGAAAGGTCCGACCGCAAATGGAAAGGTACGACCGCAGATAGAAAGGTCCGACCGCAGCTAGAAAGGGCTCGCGTGGCTCGGATGGTAAGAGGCGCGCCATGTCGCAGTATTTCACGGCCATTCAGGTAGCCAAAGCGAAACGCAAATTGGATCGGATATTCGCTCGACCCGACCGGGAAGAGCCACGCACAGATGAGTCCTCTTCGGACCCAGAAGACGATAGCGATAATCTGTCGGCCGGCGAGACGGGGTCCGACATGACCGATAATACACACGATGACCGTGAACGTGCAGATAGCGGTGAAGGTGATGGAGACCAAGGAGGAGAAGAAATAGAAACAGAGGTACAAGCAGGAGAAGAAGAAGGGAAAGGTGAAGGGGACGGTGAAGAAGTAGGGGACGATGAAGAAGTAGGGGATGATGAAGAAGAAGAAGAAGTAGGAGATGATGTAGGAGATGACGTGCCCAGATACCCCGTCGGTCCCACGGCGGAGGCGACCGCCGGCGCCCGGGACATACTGTCCTCTTTTCTGCTGTTTTTCACCGCGGAGCTAAAGAAGCTCGTTTTGCTGGCGACCAACCGAAAGGGCTCGAGGACGCACGGCCCGCAGAACTGGAACCTGATGGATGAAACAGACCTGAGGGCCTACATGGGTCTTCTGATCTTGGCGGGCATGTACCCATCCCGAGGCGAAACGGCCGCTAGCCTGTGGAACGTGGAGTGCGGGAGGGCGATTTTCAGGGCGACCATGTCTCTGAAAGAGTTCTACCGCCACTCGAAAACGCTGAGTTTCGATGACCGGGAGTCGAGGCGCACCGGCGAGAGGTCTTCGGCCAAACTGGCCGCCATCCGAGAGGTGTGGGAGATGTGGTGCGAGCGGCTCCCTGCCCTCTACGAACCCGGTCCCGACGTGACGGTGGATGAACGCATGGTTCCCTTTAAAGGTACGGTACGTTGCACCTAGCCTCCCCTGACTGACCAGTCGCAAAAACTAGCTACGCCTGGAATCCTCCAGGCGTACACCGGCAGACCCGGTCCCTCGGGCGCGCCAAAGAAGAACCTCGCCGCGCGGGTCGTGATGGACCTGACTCGGGGGCTGGAGCATCGCCTGGTCACGTGCGACAACTTCTTCACGTCCTACGGTCTCGCGAGCGAGCTCCACCGCAACAACCTGTCTTTGCTGGGCACCATCAGGCGCAACAAACCCGAGCTGCCATCGGAGTTTCTGGATTGGACACTGAGCAACTAAGAAGGCTACGTGCAAGTTTCATTATGTTATGCAGGCCGGATGGAGTCTTGGGATGGACTACCCTCACACAGGCGGAGACTCTCAGAGTTGGTCGGATGCATGGTACACTGATCGCGTACATCGGACGCTCCGAGTGGCGGTCGGACAGACCGGTCGGACGCTCCGAGTGGCGGTCGGACGCTCCGAGTGGCGGTCGGACGCTCTGAGTAGCGGTCGGACGCTCTGAGTGGCGGTCGGACGCTCCGAGTGGCGTTCGGACGGACCGGTCGGACGCTCCGAGTGGCGGTCGGACGCTCTGAGTGGCGGTCGGACGCTCCGAGTAGCGTTCGGACGGACCGGTCGGACGCTCCGAGTGGCGGTCGGACGCTCTGAGTAGCGGTCGGACGCTCTGAATGACGGTCGGACGCTCTGAGTAGCGGTCTGACGCTCTGAGTAGCAGTCGGACTCTCTGAGTGGCGGTCGGACGGACCGGTCGGACGCTCCGAGTGGCGGTCGGACGATCCGAGTGGCGGTCGGACGCTCCGAGTGGCGGTCGGACGCTCTCAGTAGCAGTCGGACGGGGGGGAGCGAAAGCTCTGAGGGGCAGTCGGGCGGTTTCTGGGTCGGTCGGACTCTCTCAGTAGTGATCGGAGGCGTGGTACACTGATAGCGTACATCTGTTGAATCACTGAGCTAAGGTTGTACACATACTGTAAATAAAATTCCACTCTTGTGTGTATCTTTTGTTGCCGGTGTTTATTTTCATTATTGGTGAATGATTAAAATCGCATGACATTCAAGCTACATACACAAACTATTCACATTTTCACATCCATTGACTATCTAATGAATTAATGTTTGCTACGCTGCAATTTTCTCGCAAACATGCCTCCCACAAATCCTTGACGCTGCTGCAAGTGACGGCTGAGCACTGCGGCGTCCTTGGCGTCGGGTACCAGCCGGTGTAACAGCCAGCCATTCTCCTCACGCCCCAGGGTCATGAACTCGCCTATGGTCACGCCAGCCACATGGAAGTTGTGAAAGTATTGTGGCAGGCTGCATCGTTTTAGTTGTTCCAGGACGACCAGCCCGTGGATCTGGGCTCTCAGCACGGCGGTGGGAGCCATCCCATGTTCCACCTTTGCCGGCAGTTTCTCTCCGTCGTACACCAGGTCCATGAACTCCATCATGTCCATTTCCGCCCTCTCGAAGTTGGGGAAGCATTCTTCCAGGCCCCATTTCGTCAAATGCTCCAGGATATGGAGCCCTTGGATCCTGCCTCTCAGTAACAGGGCGGAACTTATGTCTACCAGTCCCCTCAATTTCTGCATGTTCTCAATGTCCCCCAGGGCCATGAACTCGCTCATGGTCATTTTTGAGAACTTTGAGAAGTATTCTTCCAGGCCCCAATCCGTCAAACGCTCAAGGATTCGGAGCCTTTCGATCCTGTCACACAGTAACATGGCAGGACCAATCTCAGTTACCAGTCCCCTCAGTTTCTCTGTGTTCTCGAATTCCCCCAGGGCCATGAAGTCGCTCATGGTCAGTTTTGCCCTCTCGAAGTTTGGAAAGTATTCCTCCAGTCCCCATTCCCTCAAATGCTTCAGGATATGGAGCCCTGAGATCCTGGCTCTCAGTAACACGGCGGGACCTATTTTGGTTACCAGTTCCATCAGTTCCTCTCTTTTCTCGATGTCCCCCAGGGCCATGAACTCGCTCATGGTCAAGTTCGCCTTCTCAAAGTTGGGCACATATTCCCGCAGGCCCCAACGTACCAAGTGGTCCTTTTTCTCCACAATGTCTTGCTCAACGGAGGTGCTGTTACAGTGATCGGTGTCCATGGCTGAGGCTGGGCTGACCGATGAACTCGGGCAATGTCAGTGAAGTAGGTTGGTTGATGCGTGCGGACCAAAGCGCCTGAAGTCTCTGCCTGTGCTTCAGATGCCGGCCGCATTTTATGAAGAAAGAAAGCTCGGGCGGATTTGAAACCGCGCGTGGGCCCAGTAGGGGCGGTCGGACGCTCTGAGGGGCGGTCGGACGCCCCGAATGGCGGTCGCTCAGAGCGGACCGCTAACGGAGGATTTCAGCTGCAGCGCTGCCATCGCTCGCTCGCGAGTTGCCTGCTCGAGCGCCCTGGCGACCACGGCTCCGATCATGGTCACGAAGACGTTGTGGGTCAAGAAAGCCCTGTGATGCTCTTTCAGGGGCAGGGCGTTCACCAGAGCGCTCTCGAACTCCTTTCTCCACTCGCCCGACACCTTGGCGCCCTTGGGTCCCCCGCGCTCGTTGAGTTTGGCCGAGGCGCACAGAGCGTGCACCAGTTTGCTCGTGACAAGTGCGGTGGTGGGCATGGAAGCCTTTATCTTCGTTCTCGCTTCAATCGGGTACACCTTGGCGAGCACGCTTTCGAGCGCAGCGCTAATCACGCTCGGTTTGTAACTGTACATCTTGTCTTCGGGTATCAGGGGCTTGAGTCTCGCAAAGGCGACACGCTGGGCGATACGGGCTCGCCTGCCGTTCGTTTGCGGTCTACATTGTCCCCCCGAGGACTCTCCGTACGTTTGGTTCTCCGAGCTCTCGCACTAGCCATGGTGTGCTTTCTGAACGCGCGACAGAGGGCTTTCTGGTGTGATGTTAGTTAGTAAAATGTAAGTCGTCAGCAGCCGTTGCCGAGGTCGTCACCATCACCGCGGGCGATCGATTCGTGTTCACATGTGCATTTCAGGGGCCAAATCAGTTAATATCACGTGAAGAAAAATCCAGATTCCGGCGGCTATCGCCGTGTAGAAAGTTGCGACGGGATTTGTTGCATCGACTCAACACCGCAGCTTCAGAATGAGAACTATCATCGGGGGGTAGTTATAGCTGAGAAGACTAGAGAGGCGGTGGCCACCGCCCCCCCACGAAACGCGCTGAGACTCAATCGAAACAACCTGGAGCAATCGCCGCGTCTCTTCTTTGTTCGATCCGATCGCCGCGTCCATCTCTGACACGCGGTTGTCCAGCAGAGCGAGGCTCTCCGTCGCAGAGACGACGCACCCCACCGCCTCGCTGAGCACAAAGTTCGCTTCGACTCCCTCGACGATCCGAGCTCCGTCGATCCGAGCAGTACAGCTGAGCGAGGTCCCTCGCGATCGTCTCCGCCAGCAAACCCAGGCCCTTCGCGGCCTCTCTCCTGGAAGCGAGGACTTTGGTTTTCGGGTGCGAGTAGAAGCCCGGGTACGGCTGGAGAGCAAAAGGAGGCGGTCCTGAGCCGAATGAAAACGGCTGCATGTTACACGGCACCTTGATGTCCATCGCTCCGTGGTCCACTCCGATAATCATCTTGATCAGTTTTTCGTCCTGTAAAGACGACACGCTTGATACGGCAATCGGGCGACCTGTGCCTCCCGGAGGCCAGCTTCGAGCCGGGCAATCTCCCAGCTCGAGGCAGGGATCCGAACCCCTGATGCACTCGAGGACGCTGGAAGACAGCTGCGTGCGGTCCAAGGCTGCCCGTACCCCCCGGGGCGCAGCGGCGCGGTCCGCAGAGGCGAGACCGGGGTTACCCTCAGCGAGCCAATACTCCTCTTCTTCGGTAAGTGCCGCCGCCCCGAGAGAGCGTGCCGTCTCCAAGAGGCTCAGGAGAACCGCCTGGTTCGACTCTCGGGCAACGGGCACCGAGGCTGCGACCATCACGTTGGTGCTCGATTCGCCGACTCTTCGCAAACAGCATTCTCTCTCTGTGTCTCCTTCTCCTTTTCCTCTTCCCCCTTAGTTGTACGCTCGTCCGTCACAGCGCTCTATCGCGGCGACCTGTCGATCCCGGGACGCGGCCTCGATCCTGTCGACGCGCTCCGTAGCATCGCGAGCGCGATAGACGCAGATCCTTTGCCCGACGCGATCCACGAAAGCCCCGTGAGGGATGGACTGTACGGTTTCGGCTTACTCCTGCAAGGGTCGAACGAGTCGCCCACGTTCATGTCGGAGCTACCCCGGATTTAAGGCATCGGCCTCTTGTGTCCGGAGCCCCAGTTGGGAGTTTCAGCTCCTGAAATGTGATAACCTGACACAGTGTATGTGCCTATCTGAATAGCATTAGGAATGCATGCTTTATGATGTGAAAGAAAGAAAGAAAGAAATTAAAAACTCCATGAAACCCCCCATAGCTCGGCCAGTCTCAGAGCCTCGCTCTCCACTCGCACTCGATCCGGGGCCCCGTCCCTTTCGACTGCGGGGCCCGACGGGGCAAAACGAGGCGGCCGCGGATCACGCTTCCCGACGATCCCCCGCGTCCGAGGTGATGGGGTTGGAGGATAAACCCACGGACAGGGAACGCGGGTCCTCGAAGCGCGGGTCCTCAACGTCGTCCCGAACGTTGAACTTACCCACGTATTCGAAGGCAGATCCCTCTTTGCCACAATTCGGCAGCCGCACGCACTTTCTGAATGAGTACGGGGCCCTGTCCACCGATGAGCGCCTCGGGCCGATGCGGTCGGGCTCCCCGAGCCTCAGCTGCCGAGGACAGAGGTCTCGCCGCCCCCCTCGAGCGATCGAGCCTCTCAGCTCGCATCCGAGAGCCGAGTGTAGCCGAGGGACGTCTTTTCTATCTCCTCCAGGAGAGGCCTGTATGCCTCTATCCCCTCAAAGCTGCACAGTTCGGTTGGCAGGTACCACAGCAGCCTCATGCTCAGCTTGGGCTTCGAGACGGCAGCCCTCTGGTACACGGCGATCTTACCCAGCGAGTCGCCCAAGTTCGCGAGATCGTCCGGACCCCCCCTCGAGCTCGCTGCGTTTCACCTTTGCCAATCTCAGCAGGGACTCCGCTATGGCCGCGACCGCGCTGGACACCAGGGCCCGGGATACCGTGGTCTTGGTTGAACGATCCGCCCCGCTGGAGAACCTCGCGCTGCAGCCCAGACAGCACTTGAGGTCCACGTCCAGGTTCAGCCTGCTCACTGGCCTCCCGGGCAGGAACACCTCGTTGTAACACGGCGCGTCGGAGGCGTTCTCGAGAGCCGAGTTCCTCGCGAGGGTACTCAGGTGACCCCTGGAGGTGACCGTGTACCTGCGCACCACCTTGCCGGTGTCCCGGTCCACAGGGTCCTCCATGAGCACGACGGGGTTGATCGAGCCCCACCGCTCGTGTGCAGGCAAAGGGCCCACGGGGGGCGAAGTGCGGTTCAGGCAGTAGTTCACCAAGTCGTTGAAGTTCACCTCCCCGCTTGTACGCACGGTGAACGCGTAAGGGAATGCCTTCGGACCATCAGTCAGAGTTCCAGCTAGGTTGTTGAACTCGTGGTAGGTGTAGTTTCCGCACGGTTACCGTACATGCGGTAGAGCCAGCGCGGGCCGTGCGAGCTCAGGTACCTCGGCGCTTCCAGCTCCTCCAGCGTGTGACTGTAGGAAGCGAGCTGATGGGATATTTCCTTTCCCAGCGTGTTCTGCTTTGCTATCTCGTCGTGCCTCTTGAGCCACTCCAGCTGCACGAGGAACTTTGCGGCGCCGTGACCTCCGTCGCGGTCCCCTATCCGCTCGGTCACAGAGAACACGTTGCCGCACGTTGCTCTCACCACCTCGTCCCCTTCGTCCGCGCGTAGCCCGAGATCCTTCTCTTCTCCTCCTCCCTCTCCTCCGGCAGTCGAGCCCCACCCGAACGCGAAGCTTTCGTGTCGCAAAGTGGCAGCACGAGAGCGTCCTCCTGGATTCTTCCCACGTGTCAAACGTGATGTCGGTTTCGAAGTAGCACTTCCAGATGGCAGCTCGGCGACCGGGGGTCTTCGCCGCCGTCGGGCAGCATCGGGCGTGAAGTCCACGCCTAGCCTGCCGTCCCCCATTTTCTCCTCCACAGCCCTGGTCAAACACCAGGCACGTGTCAGTCTTCCACGAAGACACGCACTCGTAGAGGGAGAGTCCGTCCCCGGTGTAGACACGGGTCGAGGAGACGTCGGCGCCTCGGATGTCTCTCTTCACCACGTCGAAACGGGCGCATGTAGGAGTGCACGAAGGCGAGAAGCACGCGCCCCACTCGTCCGACAGCCTGGACAGCACCAGCGCCGGCACCGCCTCGTCTCCGCGTATCCTGAAAGCGACGTCTGAGAACACGGACACGGTCTCTCGGAACGATGCGAGAGAGCCGTCGGTCAGTTTGAGGGGAGGCCGCGGGTCCGCCGAGCGCTCGATGCGCAACGCTCGGCCGTGGCAGTCCACCGTGGTGAACGAGCTCTCTCCGAGGTCGGAGAAGACGGGAGGGAAAACGGTCCAAGCGCACAGCTCAGCGACGCAAACATGAGCACGGATGATGAATATCAGGAGGAGCGCCGGGGAATGAATGAGCCGAGCTGGGAACGGGTGAGTTTTAAACGCGGGGACAGCAGCGAGAGCATGTCGGAGGGAGACGAGCCTTCAGTGGGCGAGGAGGAAAGCGATGCTGAGGGCTGGCGTTCCGACGAGCAGCCCGGATCCGCGACGCGGTCGGCGCATCCGCTCTCCGTCCCTCTCCTCGTCGAATGGCGAGAAGTCAACAATGATGGGGAACCGGCCGCGAAACGTGGGGAAACGATGGGGAAACGATGGGGAAACGTTTTTTATAATACATCGATGTCTTAAGTGGATCTTTTTTTTGGACCATTGGACAGGCCTAAGGCAGCCTTTACAGATCCCTTTCGCTTCTCTCTCCCCTGGAGTTCCCCTCTGAGCCATCCTCTCGCCTGAGTTTTCTTTCTGAATACGGATACCTTTCGCTTTCCCCTTTCTCTCCCCGGAGTTCCCCTCTGAGCCATCGTCTGCCTGAGTTTTCTTTCTGAATACGGATCCCCTTCGCTTTCGCCTCTTTCACTGTGAACACATGACACGCCACCCACCCATGGCCACTTCGGGCTCGTCGAGCGACCCGGCGCCCTACGTGGCCCCGAGCGCGCGGGGTATAGAGGACGCGGAGAAGGACGTGATAGTGGCACTGAGAGGAGCGATTTTCCCCGCACACGAAGAAAACGTCGTGCGTTTGCTGTTCGCCTATCTGTCTCTGGCCCGGCTGCAGCGGACCGAGCTGGGGTCACTCGACCTCAACGGAGACGCCTGGGAGCGCCCGATCGCTCGAGTGGCAGAGGCGCTGTTGAAAGCGTCATTATCAGGGGAACGTGGCACTCGCGTGTCTGTGTTGAACACGCCCAGATTGGAGCGCACGTAACAATACACCGTATGGGACTGCGCCGTCAGGGCACCGTTCGCTCCCCATCTCGGGAAATATGGCAAAGTCCTTCTCGTAGCTATGATCCCGATCCCCTGCAGCACAGACAGTACATCGTACACCCGCCGAGATGCCTGTGCTTTTGGCTCTGAGCACCTCAGCACGGTGCATTCGCAAGATGGTTGAGTTGTCTTTGAGTGACTTTGCCTAAGCGCTTTTAGGAGCTCCCTGGTGTACCACACTGCGTGCATTTCCCCGTGCGCTGTCGGGGTAGGCTTCTGTGGCAGAGAATATTACGACGATCCAATAAGATGGCCAGGACTGGTCGGACGCCTTGAGCTGCTGGCGGTCTAGGTGGTCGGACGCTCCGAGTGGCGGTCGGACGCTCTGAATGACGATCGGACGGACCGGTCGGACGCTCCGGGTGGTGGTCGAATGCTCCGAGTAGCGGGCAGATGCTCCGAGTGGCGGTCGGACAGACCGGTCGGACGCTCTGAGTGGCGGTCAGACGCTCTGGGTGGCGGTCGGACGCTCTGGGTGGCGGTCGGACGCTCCGGGTGGCAGTCGGAGGGTTTCTTTGTCGGTCGGACGTTCTCAGTGGCGGTCGGACGGACCGGTCAGACGCACTGAGTGGCGGTCGGACGCTCCGAATGGCGGTCGGATGCTCTGAGTGGCGGTCGGACGCTCCGAGTGGCGGTCGGACGTTCTCAGTGGCGGTCGGACTCTCTGAAGGGCAGTCGGATGGACCGGTCGAACGCTCTCAGTGGCGGTCGGAGGAGGTGGGGCGTAAGCTCTGAGGGGCGTTCGGAGGGTTTCTTTGTCGGTCGGACGCTCTCGGTAGCATTCGGACGCTCTGGGAGCAACGTGTCACAATCGCAATAGGAGGAGAAACTTGGACTCCACTCGATATGCCTCTGCCGGTCGCTTTCACAGTGGCCCTGCTCATCCCGCTCGACCCGAAAGGTAGCGGAAGCGCAGTCGTGGACCTCTTCCGCAAAGTGGAGCCGTTGACCGAGGCTGAGCGGGAGGAACTCCGAGACGGCTTTGAGGCATTGGGCGCTAAGTTCGCATTCACCTTCAAGGTCAAGGTATTAAACTGGCATGTGTCCGCTACCTCCCTGACGCTGGATCAGGACCGTACCAACGAGATGATACACGAGGCTGTGGACCGCGTTCACCGGGCTCCGTACATGCATTTCACCTACAACGTATACCTGCGAAAGGTGCACATGCGCTGCAGCAAGTACGTACAAGCCGCGCGGTGCTCGGCGTGGAGAGAGCGCGATGTTTACTTGCTCAGATCTAGGACCGTGCCGAAGCAGGAGCGCAGGATCCCAACCACATGTTGGCGCGACCTTTCCGAGATCCTTCGAGCATGTCGGACGAGGAATTCAACGTGTGGTTCACCTTTCGGTTCGACGGGAATGTGCGCTACGAGACCAGAATCGATGCCAACCCCGCATGTACCGGAGAAATGATCAGCGCGTTGAGAGCGGGGAATGCGGAGGAGATATGGGCTTTGATGGAGAGAACTCTGTGCTACTTCCCCCTGCATGCCTGTCAGCGTGCGCTTGAAGAACACGCCAAAGAATTCCTGAGGATAGTGGAGTCCCCGTCGGAGTCTACTCGCGCTGGAGCTGACACGGGAAACTCGAACTTCGCTTCAGCCGAGGTGTCACAGAGCGAGCCTGGCAGCGGCGGAGACGTCCCCTGTTGCGAAAGCGAAAGACCCAAGGAGGAGGAGGGACAACAACGGGAGACCCACTCATCGGCGTCCGAACGAGAGGCGGCGCCCGCGGGATACATCAGATGTCAGTAGAGGAACGTGATCAGGCCCTCATCAAGTCGGACGGGGGGCCGAAGGTCTCGACGGACCGGCGAAGAGTTTGTGGGGTGGACGAGCTGGACCGCGTGAGGATGCAGTTTTGCGAGCAAGGCAAGTGCTACATGCGCGACGCCAATCCAGGCTCTTTGTTGGATTCCCTCAAATGGGCTCCTGTCATAATGTTCCGTAAGGACGGGACCCCTGCGTGAGCTCAGCGTGGAATACTACAAGGTCGTAATCCTGCTAGTCTTACTGGAGAACACCAGAAGCCTGACTTCTCTGATTGACTTGTTCAAAAGGGTTTCCCCGCTGTGCGGCTCCGACTGCAACTTCTAGGGGGGGGACAGGTCCGCGAACGAGAAAGAGATCGCAGTGTAAAAAAGATCCGGGACATGTGAAATGCATAATGCAATATAACCAATGTAGTAGGCCTACCCTGCGCAAAAGCTCAGGGTTTATCTGTACGACCTTATGTTATTGTGTTGGATGTAATAAACGAACTGCACAACCCTCACAGTCATGTCCAATTTGTCTTTTTCTTTTCTCTGAGCTGATCCGCAAATAAAACGCACACAGATAAAACATTTTGTATTTTGAGCTTTATTTCTGTGATCCACAAGACATGCTAACACACAGAGAGAGAACGAGAGATTCTCAAACCTTCTCTGAGCTAGTAAAAAACTAAACTGCTGGTCCCAAACATTTTCGCTTGGCGTCTTTTCCCCGCCACAGAGAATATACAGTGGGTTGCGAAGAGGTGGCGTGAGGCCGGGGTTCCTCGACGTCGGCTGTAGTCGTCTCTTCCAATTGGGATGCATGCACGCTCAATGCCAATTCCTATAGATATCTTGTCAGTTGCGTGCCCTGTGGACGCTGTGCCCTTTTGGGTCGCTCTGTGGCAGAAGACATATCTATCTATCTGTCTGTCTATCTATCTATCTATCTATCTATCTGTCTATCTGTCTATCTGTCTGTCTGTCTGTCTCTCTCCCTCCTCGATTAAAATCACATTGTAATGACACAAGCGGCGTCCCCGGTGGAATCCGCATCGCTATTGACCCTTTCGTCTTCGCTGCGCTGCGTGTCCGAAGCGTTCCAAGATTCGTGTTCGGACTCTATGCCTTCTTTCCCACCCTTCCTCGGGACACCCGTGTCGGAGTCCGAGCTCGATCGAGACTGCTGCCGGAGAACGGCGGGGGCCCGTGAGGGACGCAGGGACGAAACGGTCTCCTCGCCTTCTCGCTCTTCCTCCGATCTCACCACCTCCCTCTTGTCAACTCGCTCACGCCTGGCCTCCTCACGAGAGGCTGGGTTCTCCTCGCACTCCTTGGTTTCGCCGTAGCTGTCACTTTGGCCGCCGTCCCCGCGTCCTCGTTTCGCCTCGTCTTTGCGAGCGGGGCCCGTGTCACACTCACCGTCGCTTTCTCTGTGCTCAGATTTGACTTCGTGGTCACTGTCGGACCAGGCGCGTCCGAGCCGCTTTGTCGACCTTCCCGATGCACCGAGGTATCCGCGAGATTCGCTCTCGCTACTTGACGTACTGCTCGTGACGGGTGCTCTTTTAGGTCGATCGGTTGAGGCGGGTGAGCTGCGCCGGCGGCACCCCTCCTCGACACGCACGCCTTTCTGTTTCTTGGACGGAGAAGAGTCGGTTGAGAGTGTCATGCCTGAGGGAGACGCACTGGGTCCGAAGCGATCGGGACCCGATTTTATCTGCGCTGGGGCTCTCTCGTTTCTTCACGCACTTGCTAGGCCTCCAGATCCCCTCCTTCTTCCCGTCAGACTCGGCTGCGTCGGAGTCGTCCGAAGAAAACGCACGTTTATATCTCGCCTCGGGCGCCTTGTCACGGCGGTCAGCGGCCTCGGTGATGGGCCCGGCGTAATCGTCATCATCCTCGGATCCCGAATAGAATCCGTGCCTGGACGAGGGTCGTCCTCTCACTAATTTGCTCTTTTTTCCTCTTCCTCCGAGCCCTCTCACTTTTTTAATCTTTTGAACGACCGATCCATCAGGGCTCGTATGTCGTCTACGGTGAAACCGCTGCTCGCATCCAATCCCACAAAGTCTCGTATCTCATGTAACGCACGCTGGAGCTGTACCACGCGGTGGCTCGTCGCATCCCTCTCCTCCACGAGTGCGTGCTCCCGCTTGTTCTGCTCACGGATCAGCCCTTCCATCTCTGCCCTTTGCGCGTCGAGGTTCGCGGCGTGTTCACGACACCGAGCCGACTCCTCTTCGGCCTCCTGCAGCGTCCGCTTGCAGCGATCGAGCTCGTCTTGCGTGCCATCACATCTCTCCTGATTCGTCCGGAGCTCGTTCGCCATCTCCTCCAACGCCTTTTGCAAGGTGAGATTTTTCTCCTGCAGCACATCCTTTTGTTTCGCGTGGCCTATGAGGATGCCGGCCATCTGCGTCTGCAGCTCATCGATGTCCTTTCTGCTTGACTGGCGCACGATCCGCAGCTCGTCCTCGTGTTTCATCCACTCCTTGGATCCTCCAGTCGACCAGCCACATTCTCCGCTCGCGCTCTTCAGATGCCAGAGCCCGCTTGGCTTCGGCCTCGCCCCTCAATGCGGGTTCGCATCTCTCGGTTTCGCAGGCGAGCCCGTCGCGGAGATCCCGGATCGTGTCTAAGCAACAGCGCCAGCGCGTCTCGGCCGACGTCTGACGCGACAGCGTCGCCTCCAGCTCCATCACAGCGGAGCTCAGGCTCGGCCAACCGACGCGATCCTCGGCTTTCCCAAGGAACATATCCGCCACGCCATCGAGCAACCTGCGCAGCACTGCGTCGTAGCGCGAGTGATTGGGCAATCCCTCCAACATGACACACACGGGGGTAGGGGACGCTCACGGCTGTTCCAGCTGCGGGCTGATCTTCTTGGAGTATGTGCAGGGCGACACTTTCTTAAACCAGCACGCCTTCTTTAGCGGCAGCGAGTGTCCCTACCTCAAGGACAATTACACACCGGAGCGTCTCGCGGTTCAGATCGGACAAGCGAGGTTCGCCAAGGGGTTGGTTGCGCACCCTGAAGCCAACCGGGTTCCCGACGCTTGGAATCGTCCCAGACCGAAGGATTTATCGCGTGAGGCTGACCGGTCAGTCGTGGCCCACAGTGCCGACAGTCACCAGAAAATGTCAAAGTTAGCAGCGGCGCTTCAGGGACACCTGCACGGCCTCGTCCTCTAGTGTGCGTCGCCCGAGCTCCCGCCTCACACTCATGCAGACGGAAAAGAAAATGGAGAGATCTGGCAAAGGCGACCTCGATCGCTCACTATCCATTCGGGCGCGCTGCAATGCGCAGCGAAGGTGATAAAGGTCGCGCGGCCCACGCAGTTCTCAGTCTCCGTTCCGTCCACCGTCCATCTTTCCTCCACGTTTTCAGACACAGACCTGCCGTTGAGCGCCTCGGTCGAGGCTCCCGGCGCGGCAGATGCGAGATGCGCCACCCGGAGGCTCCGGTCCGTCGACCGAAGCTCACTCGACCGCGTGCTACATCACCCGGGGAGCTGCCTCTGACGAATGGTACGTGTGGAACACGTCCGAGCGCACCCTAAACCTGCGCGCAGCAGACGAAGTCCGAGCGAGGGTCGTCGATCGAGCTTTCGGAGCTGACGCAAGTCTCCTTGTCGGAGCCCTTTCAGAGCTCACTGTGAGGGGATCCTTGTCCAGGGTCTGCGTCCTCGGTCGAGACGTGCGCTTTCGCGAGATCAGACCCCCTGCTCCGTCGCACTGGACAGCGCGGTCTCGCAGGCCGATCTTCTCCAAGGGTGCGCGTCAAAGGGCGTGGAGTGCTCCCACTTCCTGGAGCACTGCGTCGGGAGCAGCTCGGAAGACGAAGAACTGCAGCTCGGCTCCGCTCTGCGCTCCCTCTTCGTCGCCTCTGTGAACCATCCCTGTTTTAGACATACTCATCACGCTTCCTTCCTGCTACCCCCATCGAACCCTGGTGATTGTCTAAGCGCGGATTGAGCAGCAGCACCAGAACGGTCCTGAAACGAGGTGTGAGGCCGTCACAGAGTTGTTCTCTAAGGGCAGATTGAGCAGCTGTTCCGTGACCTACGCAGGCCCAGCATCATGTACAGGTTGATCGACTGCCCCACAGTCGTAACAACAGCGAAAGGACCAGGATGCGACTGTGGAAGTACAGAGAGTGACAGTAGTCAAACGCGCTGTCAGCGGATCCGTTGGAGGTCCGCTCTGACTGATTGTAGAATGTGATGTTGCCACCGCCATAGGCCATAGTGCCCTGCGCGTGAGCCAAAATGTGATTTTGCAGCCACTCAGAGCGTCCGACTGCTACTTAGAGCGTCGGACCGCCCCTCAGAGCTTCCGCCTCGGCCCCGTCCGACCGCCAATCAGAGCGTCCGACCGCCACTCAGAGCTTCCGACCGAGCCTCAGAGCGTCCGACCGCTATTCAGAGCATCTGACCGCCCCTCAGAGCTTCTCCCCCGCCCCCGTCTGACCGCTACATCCTACCGGTCCGTCGGACCGCTACTCAGAGCGTCCGACCGCCGCTCAGATGGTCCGACCGCTATTCAGAGCATCTGACCAACCCTCAGAGCGTCCGACCGCTATTTAGAGCGTCCGACCGCCCCTCAGAGCTTCCGCCCCGCCCCCGTCCGACCGCTACTCAGAGAGTCCGACCACTACTCAGAGCATCCGACCGGTCCGTCCGACCTCCACTCAGAGCGTCCGACCTCCACTCAGAGCGTCCGACCGCTACTCATAAAATGCGGCCGGCATCTGAAGCACAGGTAGAGACTTCTGGCGCTTTGGTATGCACGCATCCACCAACCTACTCCACTGACATTGCCTGAGTTCATCGGTCAGCCCAGCCACAGCCATGGACACCGATCACTGTAACAGCACCTTCGTTGAGCAAGACATTGTGGAGATAAAGGACCATTTGGTACGTTGGGGCCTGCAGAAATACGTACTCAACTTTGAGAAGGCGAACTTGACCATGAGCGAGTTCATGGCCCTGGGGGACATCGAGAACAGAGAACTGATGGAACTGGTAACCAAAATAGGTCCCGCTGCGTTACTGAGAGCCAGGATCTCAGGGCTCCATATCCTGAAGCATTTGAAGGAATGGGGACTGGAAGAATACTTTCCCAACTTCGAGGGGGCAAAAGTGACCATGAGCGACTTCATGGCCCTGGGGGAATTCGAGAACAGAGAGAAACTGAGGGGACTGGTAACTGAGATAGGTCCCGCCATGTTACTGTGTGACAGGATCGAAGGGCTCCATATCCTTGAGCATTTGACGGGTTGGGGCCTGGAAGAATACTTCCCAAAGATCGCAAAAATGACCATGAGCGAGTTCATGGCCCTGGGGGACATTGAGAACATGCAGAAATTGAGGGGACTGGTAGACTAGAGAAACTGTCGGCAATGGTGGAACATGGGATGGCTCCCACCGCCGTGCTGAGAACCCAGATCCACGGGCTGGTCGTCCTGGAACAACTAAAACGATGCGGCCTGCCACAATACTTCCACAACTTCCATGTGGCTGGCGTGACCATAGGCAAGTTCATGACCCTGGGGCGTGAGGGGAACAGCTGGCTGTTACACCGACTGCTACCCGAACCCAAGGATGCCGCAGTGCTCAGCCGTCACATCCAGCAGCGTCAGGGATTTGTGGGAGGCATGTTTGTAAGAAAATTGCAGCGTAGCAAACATTAATTCATTAGAAAACTGTGACATGGAGTTTCTAGTCAATGGCTGTGAGAAAGTGAGAAGTTTGAATGTCATGTGATTTTAATTATTCACCAATAATGAAAATAAACACCCGCAACAATAGATACACACAAGAGTGGAATTTTATTTACAGTATGTGTACAACCTTTGCTCACTGACCACCTCTGAGAGTCTCCGCCTGTGTGAGGGTAGTCCATCCCAAGACTCCGTCCGGCCTGCATGACATAACAAAACTTACACATAGCCTTCTTATTTGCTCAGCGTCCGACCGCCCCTCAGAGCGTCCGACCGCTCCGTCCGACCCCCCCTCAGAGCGTCCGAGCGCTCCGTCCGACGGTACTCAGAGCGTCCGACCGGTACTCAGAGCGTCCGACCGGTACTCTGAGAGTCTCCGCCTGCCTCTGAGACCCTCTTAGAGCCTCTGGCCAGCTCTGACAGCTTCCGTCCGCCTCCGACGGGCTCTGTGAGCCTCTGAGAGCCTCCAAGAACATCTGACTGCCTCCAACCGCCTCCGCTATAGAGACTCTCCGGCCCCGTCTACTTGGTGTGCGCTATTAAGCCCAGCCACCTGCGCCTTTGATGTCGAAGTGATTCTTTGTTGTTGCAGTAGTGAGAATTGCGATGATAAAACAAAAGTACAGGGTCTTGTTTAAAAAAAGTTGGGCACAGAGCAGTTTAGTCGTGTGTATCCTGGAGTCAGACTCTGTGACGGAAAAGATGTGGCCGTGAAAATCAGCGATCACAAGCGCTGCCGATTGAGTATGCGGCACGGAATGCAGGTGCTAACAGAGATCGTGATGTTGGATCAGATCGAGTTGCCTTCATTCCACAGCGTTGTGCGCCTGCTGAATTATTACAGGGAAGGGGACTGTTGGTTCATAATCATGGAGAAACCTAAGGTCTTGCGAGACCTTTTCGACTATGTCACAGACAAAGGATGCCTGAGCGAAGACATGACCAGGACCTTCCTCCTTCAGATCCAGGAGGCCGTGAGATGCTGTCACATATGCGGGGTCATACATATGGATCTGAAGGAGGAAAACATACTCGTGGACTTAGATACGGAGAAGCTGCAGCTCATCGACTTCGGCTCGGCGCATCCCATCAGCGATGACGTACACAGCGAGTTCTACGGCACCAAAGCATACGGGCCGCCCGAGAGGATCGGCAGCGGAGGCCTGTTCCGCGCCCGACTTGCCGAGGTGTGGTCGCTGGGCATACTGCTGTACAGCATGGTGCACGGAAACGTGCCTTTCGAGGAGAACAGCGAAATCGTCCGAGGGCGACTACAATTCAAAACCGGGCTCTCTGACACCTGCAGGGACCTGATCTTGCGGTGCTTGAGACAAGAGGCCCAGCGTGGAACAAATTTTCAGTCATCCCTGGGTGACCGAGACGAAGGTCTCCGATGCAGCTGTAGCGCGTGATAATAAGATGACCGCGGCCTCTTCGTCGCCCGAGGACTTGGGGGAGCTCGGCGTTCACAGGGGATGGCCCGGAGAGAGACGACGAGGGATACTCAGAAAGTGGGACGATCGTCTGATCCGTCTCTCGTCCCACTTTCTGAGTATGACAGTGGCAGCCCGCTTAATGGAGAGGCGCCGGCAGAAAAGACGGTCGTTGCAGCGAAGCCCAATGGACAAGACATGCACGGTCTTGACGCAAGCGTGGCCAGCTCGGAGATCCTCTGGAAAAAGAGGTTATCCTACGTGAGGGACATTTATCAAAACATCGCTCGCCTGCATTACGTCATGCACGAGCTCCGCGGGCTAGGGATGATAAACCAGGAGGAACTGGACCATCGCGGTATACCCGGCCGCCGACAAGACCCGCGCGTTGGTGGATCGCGCCGTAGCAAAAGGCAATGCAGTCTCCACTGCCTTCATGGAGGCCTGGGCCAGGTGGAATCCCAAGAGGGGCCGCGGTGACGGAGTTGGGCGCGAGGGGAATGGGAAAGGGATGGGTCTCGGAGCCGAGCATGTCGGTGTACCTCTGTGTCCCCAGTGTGGTCATAGGCCAGACGTGGCAGTACGCCGGGCGAATGAACGGGGCTGCGAGAAGAGCGAAATCAGACGGGGCCACGAGGAAAGCGAGGTTGGACCGGACTACACTCCAAGCGACATGTCCATCACGGAGATCCTGGCGTACCTCGGCGAGCTGAGCCGAGACGAATTTGGCTTGTTCAAGTGGTTCCTGGCAAACATGGAAATGGAGCGGTTCCTCGATGTCGCAAAGCCTCTACGGGCTGGATTTGAGGAGAGACGTGGCGACGATATTCGCGCAGAAGAGACGAGTCAACTCGAGGAAGACCTTGATTGTACTGTTTCACAAGATTCCCCGCGGAGATCTGATCATGGATCACCTTGAGCGTGACGGGAGATGAATGCTGAATCTGGGATCTCAGCATAGCGCCTCGGTCGATCGGGGTTCCAAGCTCAGTGTTTGGGCTCAGTCGACCAGGGACCCAGATCTAAGTCATAGAGGCGCACCCGGTGCGTCTCGGACCGTGCTGCTGATGTATTTGATATGTTTTGATGTGCAACAAACCTGTGGTTTTCAAATATGCCTTGTTCAATAATTCGCTACACGCAGTGTACTGTCTTACTGCTTGATGAGTTGAATGCTTTGCTGAATTAAATCATTACAGCAGTTTCGCCTTTCTGTACTGGTGTCAGCAAGATTACTGACTGGGATTGGTAAGAGAGATCATATTTCACCTTCATTAGCTTCTCTCCATTGGCTTCCAATTAAATGCAGAATAGAATTTAAAACCCTTCTTTTTACCTATAAAGCTTTAAACGGCCAAGCCCCATCATATTTAAAAGATCTCTTAGTACCATATCATCCTACTAGACCACTTCGGTCCCAAAATGCAGGCCTACTTGTGGTTCCCAGAATTTCCAAAAATAGAATGGGAGGCAGAGCCTTTAGCTATCAAGCTCCTCTCCTGTGGAACCAGCTCCCAGTCCAGATTCAGGAAGCAGACACCCTCCCTATTTTTAAGACTAGGCTCAAAACCTTCTTTTTTGATAAAGCTTATAGTTGGTTATAGTCATGCTGCTATAGACTGCTGGGGGACTCTGCACTGTGCCACTTACTCTTCTCTTCATTCTCTCCTCTCACCCCACATCTATAATGTCACCACTGTATGACATTAACTCTGTGTCTTCTTTGTCCCGTAGTCGTCTCTCTCCCTCTCTGTCTCCCTCTCTCTCTCCCTGTCTTCAGGTGTCCCCGGATTTGGCGCTGTGTTTCCTCCAGTGTGCAGCTACTGGTCCTATTAACCTGTTCAATGTTTTGTTGCTGCTTCTGTTGCTCTGTTCTTTTCTCTCTCCACTTTCCACTCTGCCCAACCAGTCAAGGCAGATGGCCGTCCACCCTGAGCCTGGTTCTGCTGGAGGTTTCTTCCGGTAAAGGGCGCTCCCCTGAAATCGGCGGCCTTGGACTCGGGCGCGTTCAGGTTGACCACGCACTCGAGCAGCCAACAGAGCGAGGTGCCGGGGTTGTCGTTCAGGCCGCGTAGGATTCTCGCGAACAGATCCATGCATATCATGTTGTGAGTGCGATCAAGTCCAGGGTCTTGGTGATGCCTTGCACGGTGTACCAGCGGTGGTCCGCGACCGACCTGGCACGCACACGCACCTTCGAGTTTCAGAACTCGACGACCGGGCCTCGGAGCTTCATCGTAATAAATGTTCCACTCGGAACCCTCGGAGGAGAGCAACAACCATTAAGGTGTGACATAACGCACAGCAGACACAATCACTTTGGCCGGTGTCTCCAGCGGGGCATGGCACCCAGCGGATCCGACCAACATGCAGCGCGGCAGGGCCGGCATCGCGGGAAGCTTCGACTCTCTGATCTCCACCGGTAAAGAGCTCTTCGGCAGCAAGCTGTCCGCTCTGCCCGTCTCCATCCTGAGCGTGGCCCGCTTCAGGGGAAAGCTGGGCGAGGCCATAGCCGTGATCATCTCACTGATAGTGGGGTTTCTCACCATGCCCAACACCATCCTGTACTTCACCGACAGCAGGGACAGCACCAGGGGATATGGCAGCGGCGCCGACCGGGGCACCGAGCGGGGCAGGCCCGAGTACAAGTACGTGTACATTCACGCCGGCATAGCCCTGATCACCCTGGGCTGCCTGGCCATGGTCGTGAGCATAGTGCTCAGCTTCTTCGCCGCCACGACCAAGCGTAAGATGGACGACTCCGTAAGGCGAGGAGCCGAGCAAGAGCACTGTGTTTGCGTGTCTCATCGTGATGAACGTGGAGCTGTTCATGTCCGTCATCGCGGGCTGCATGGAGCTGCTGTATAGACCGCTGATCAAAGACGAACACAGGCTGCACAACATGGAATGCGCCATCGCCTTGTTCAACATCGTCATCTACGTTATGTACGTTGTCACCATGGTTCTCATGTCCACCGTGCTCAAGGAGAAACAAGACGAGGTCCGCACGGGCAGCCGCAAGGACGCCACCGAGATCGCCATTGCGGGACAACCGCTTCTACTACAGCAGCAGGGGCAGTGGGAATCCTTACTATTCGCAATCCAGCACGTTCATGTGAACAGAGAACCAAATTGTACGGCAAGCGAGTTGCGAACCGGATCTCGAGTCAGCCAGTGCCATCGAGCTCTTTTGAAAACCCGCCTGTTGCCATTCCACATATAATGACATCGGTAAATGTCCGCCGGCGATGCTGTTGTCGTCGTCATGATCGTATATCATTATCTTCATCATCGGGTTTGCATAATGTACGTGACTACGTAAGGAAATGAATAAACGGTAACAAATAAATGACGCTTGGAAAAGGTCTTTTTTTTTCTCTTTTGCTGTGCAGGTTTATTGGAAACATTCTATCGTCACAGTTTGCCAGTATATGAACAGTACATCACAAGAGGCACAGAAATCAGGGTTCACAACACTCACGTTTTTTGACAGTTTGTCAGTTTATTTCGTACATCACATGCAAAGAAAACACGGTTTCCTCACAGCGCATCTCAGTGATCTGGACCCATTCATAAGGGCAGCACAACGTGACAGGCCGGGCACTCGTGAACCGTGTCAAAGCGACGAGCCATCAGAAATGAGTCAGCGGGCACCTATGGGTACAGAAACGATAGGGGAAAAAAAATTTGTCACAATTTTGAGTCCCGAGTGGTGAAGCACACATGGCTAGCCAGAAGGCCATCAACTGGGATGGTCATCTGGTATTCGCAAACGTAACAGAATCAACTGCTCCTAGAATCAACTGTACCGCTGTCAGAGCGGCAAGACCTTCGTCTTGGTGAACGTGACCGTGAGACGGGCCTGTCCGCGGCGCCGTGCATGACATGGTCGCCCACTGTCAACACGGCAAGCCCTGCGCCATCGCCTGTCCCTCTGACAAAGAAGACGGCGCCTCACGGTGGCCTGGTCTGGTGGTGGAGAGAGAAGTGGAAAGACGTTCAAATCAAGGTACGACACCTCTCAACTACCTCTGTATGAACCAAAAGAAATTTCAACATCGAGTCCCCTCCGTGTCTCATCAGCGTGCCATTTGCAGGGAGAGAGTCCGATGATGATAAGTCCCGGCGTGATGATCGCCGACCGCCTGAGGAACCCGTCCCTCGCGGGGAGCAGGAAGCGGTACCGCATGACTGTCGAGGGAAGCGACGCTACCGGGATACTCACCGGGAGCGTGCTGGGGGGTCTGGCGAAGAAGGTCCAGATGAAGATCGCTAGACCTTACTCCCGCGTGGTCCGGCCCTCGTGCAAACAACTATCCAGGTCCACAGTGATCCCCGTGGTCATGGGTCAGCGGACGGAAATCCAAAGCGAGGGCATTGGGTGGGGCCAGTTCAACAAAGTGTACTGGCTGACGAGCCGTGTCGAGAGGAGTGCGCGTGTAAGAACGACTTCGTCGGAGAGGAAGCCGGCAGGCTGTTCGAGCGAGAGAACGTTAACACGAACCTGGTGGAAAACGCGCTGGGCTACCCGCTGTCCAAGACACTGGTCTTGGATCCTGATGTGGAATCTGACCTAAAAGGCACCTTCTTCTGCAAGCTGCAATCCACCGGTCGGAACGATGTCGTGGGCGTGTTTCTCGAGGCCAGGAGGGATGGGACCGAGGGCACGACGAATAATGGCAATCGGGAGAGCGAGCGGCAAGCAGTGACTCGAGGGCCTCGGTGAAATCGAGAAAGGCTCGCGGGTCGGTGTTCATTTACTCCGTGTGACAGATGTAAAATGTAGTGAGAAACGGTTAGAAAAGCAGCTTTGTAACGCAAGTTCACAACATATAACCAAAAGTCGGTGCCCGGGAAGGTTTATGATCCCGCGGTCCGTGAGGCACCTAGGAGACGGGACGTCCGGACTCTCGGAGTCAGGGCCCGGGAAGGTCCTCTATCCCGATATCCCAGGGTCCACCAGGCCCCTAGGAGACGGGACGTCGGGACGCACGGAGTCAGGGCCCTAGAATGTCCGCGATCTCGAGGTGCCGTGGTCCCCAAGGCCCCTAGGAGACGGCGTGTCCGGCCACAAGGTGTCAGGGTCCGAGAATGTCTATCCCGGGGTCCCCGAGGCTCCGCAGCGGACGTGCAGAGTCCGAGCCTGGGGAATCTCCCGGGTCCCCAAGGTCTCTCCCAATCTCCCAAGGGAGAGACCTTGGGAGATTGGCCCGCTGGTGAAGTCAACACCTGAAGAGTGTACAGTGCAAGGGTTATGCTCGCAATCACCTTTTCTCAGCGAGAAAATGCTGTTTTGGAGCCAAGGTTGTATTTAACAATTTCTGCACCAAACTCAAATAAAACTGTGTTTGCCTTCTTATTTACCCATAGGCAACAGTGGAGAGGAAAAACTCCCTTTAACGGAAGAAACCTCCAGCAGAACCAGGCTCAGGGTGGACGCCCATCTGCCTTGACCGGATTGGGCTGAGTGGAAAGTGGAGAGAGAAAAGAACAGAGCAACAAAAGCAACAACAAAACATTGGGCAGGTTAGTAGGACCAGTAGCTGCACTGGAGCACTGGAGGACACACAGCAGGGGACAGAGAGACGTGGACAGAGAGGGAGAAAGACGACTATGGGACAAAGAAGATACAGAGTTAATGTCATAAACTGGTGACATTATAGATGTGGGGTGAGAGGAGAGAATGAAGAGAAGAGGAAGTGGCACAGTGCAGAGTCCCCCAGCAGTTTAAGCCTATAGCAGAATGACTATAACCAACTATAAACTTTATCAAAAAGGAAGGTTTTGAGCCTAGTCTTAAAAATAGAGAGGGTGTCTGCTTCCCGAATCTGGACTGGGAGCTGGTTCCACAGGAGAGGAGCTTGATAGCTAAAGGCTCTGCCTCCCATTCTATTTTTGGAAATTCTGGGAACCACAAGTAGGCCTGTATTTTGGGACCGAAGTGGTCTAGTAGGATGATATGGTAAAAGGAGATCTTTTAGGTATGATAGAGCTTGACCGTTCAGAGCGTTATAGGTATGAAGAAGGGTTTTAAATTCTATTCTACAATTAATTGGAAGCCAATGGAGAGAATCTAATGAAGGTGAAATATGATCTCTCTCACCAATCCCAGTCAGTAATCTTGCTGCAGCATTTTGGAATAATTGGAGGCTTTTTAGAGAGTTACTGGGGCAGCCTGAAAGTAGAGAATTACAGTAGTCCAATCTAGAAGTAACAAATGCATGAACCAGTTTTTCAGCATTGCTTTGAGATAGGATGCTCCTAATTTTGGCAATGTGGAAGAAGGCTGTTCAAGAGATTTGTTTTATGTGTGAGCTAAATGACAAATCCTGGTCAAAAATGACTCCGAGATTCCTTGCAGTACTACTGGGGGCAAGAGTTATGTCATCTAAAGTAGCGATATGGTTAAAAAAACATGTTTCTTAGACTTTTAGGCCCAAATACAATAACTTCAGTTTTATCTGAGTTTAGAAGACGGCATTCTCTCTGACCATTTTCTAATAACATTTGAATTTAATTCAATGGACTACACAGCAACTAGAAAAAAGTTTTGCTTCAGTAGGTGTTTATCTGAAAACACTGTGAACAAATTTAAGGAAATGATCCCTTCATCATTTACTTCAACATGTACTGATATAACTGAGAGTAGCCTGATTAACTGTACTCCTAAACAAGTTGATTACCTGACTGATAATTATGCAGCATCTTTACGTTCTACACTTGATAGTGTTGCCCCTCTGAAAAAGAAGGCAGTAATTCTGAACAGGCGATCTCCATGGTATAGCTCGCAAACCTGCAATTTAAAGCAGGCGTTACGAAGACTAGAAAGGAAGTGGAAGGAAAACGAACAACCCCCGGTTTCTTTTCAGCACTGTAGCCAGGCTGACTAAGAACCATAGTTCAGTTAAAACTAGTATTCCCTCAACGCTATGCAGGAATGACTTCATGACCTTCTTCACAAACAAAATCGTAGCTATTAGAAATAAAATTCACCAGACCCTCCCCACAAATGCAACATTAGAATAATCAGTAAGTCCTCAGTCCCTTTTAGACTGCTTTGTGCCCATAGACCTTGCTGAGTTAACTTCAATTATTATGGCATCTAAACTTCAACTGTAACTGTAACTTTATTTGTTAAGCCCTTTAAAACAACAAGGTTGAACAAAGTTCTGTACAAGTTAAGGCATAAAATATTCAAATGAAACAAGATAATGAGAAATAAAATAAAAACCAAGAATTTAACAATAAATAAATAAATAACACACATAAAATAATGTCAACAACTCAAACTGCATCAAAAGCCAGGGAAAACAAATGGGTCTTAAGAAATGATTTAAAAACAGGCAAGGAAGAGGCCTGTCTGATGTGCAGGGGCAGCTCGTTCCACAATTTTGGAGCTGCCACCGCAAAAGCTCTGTCCCCTCTGAGCTTCCGTTTAGTTTTTGGTACACTCAGGAGCAGCAGGTTGGCTGATCGGAGTGACCAAGGAGGAGTATATAAATGCAGAAGTTCAGAGAGATACATTGGGGCAGCACCATTTAAACATTAAAAACAAATAAGAGAAGTTTAAAATGGATCCTAAAATGCACAAGCAGCCAGTGAAGAGAGGATAAAACAGGTGTGATGTGGTCATGTTTTCTAGCACCAGTAAAAAGACGTGCAGCAGCATTTTGGATTAGCTGCAGTCGAGAGATCGACGACTGACTGACGCCAAAATAAAGTGCGTTACAGTAATCCAGCCTGGTGGTAACAAAGGCGTGGATTACTGTCTCAAAGTGCTGCTTAGTGAGAACTGGCTTAACTTTGGCCAGTTGCCTCAGGTGGAAAAAACTAGATTTTACAACAGACCGAATCTGTCTGTCAAGCTTTAGGTTGGTGTCTATTTTAAACCCAAGGTTAGCTATTTCTGATTTGGCATATTCAGCCAAGGGACCCAAATCTATGGAGGCAGCGGCCCCCTTAGAGGAGTTGGTTCCCAGCACAATTACCTCAGTCTTTGAATCATTAAAATGTAAAAAGTTAAAAGCCATCCAGGCCTTAATGTCCTTTAAACAGTCCAATAATGAGCTGACAGAGAAACCATCCCTCTTATTTAGAGGGACATAAATCTGAAAATCATCAGCATAACAATGGAAACAGATTCCATGTTTTCTGAGGATGGAGCCAAGGGGAAGCAAATACAAAGAAAACAGGACAAGGCCTAAAATAGAGCCTTGTGGAACCCCACAGGACAGAGGAGCAGAGGAGGACTGGAAATCTCCAAGTTGGACACAAAAACTTCTGTCCTTTAAGTAGGACCTGAACCAATTTAGAGCTGGGCCCTTTATACCAACCCAGTGTTCTAGGCGTGACATCAAAATATCATGGTCCACTGTATAAAATGCAGCAGTAAAATCAAGCAGTACAAGGACCACACAGTCGCCCGAATCAGAGGCTAGGAGAATGTCATTAAATACTCGCAGCAGAGCAGATTCAGTACTGTGTTTTGTTTTAAAACCAGATTGAAAGATCTCTAAAAGGTTGTGCTCATTTAAAAATGCTATTAAATGGCTATAAACGATTTTCTCTAAAAGCTTTGATAAAAAAGGTAATCTAGAGATTGGCCTAAAATTAGCAAAAACAAGTGGATCGAGCCCAGGTTTCTTAATGAGAGGTTTAACTATGGCATGTTTAAAATTTTTGGGGACCAGCCCAGAGGTTAGACTACTGTTTATAATGGTGAGAACAGATGGCCCTAAAGTAAGAAAAACCTCTTTAAAAAGACGAGGGGGCCAGGAGCTGAGGTCATGCCAAAGTCATTGAAAAAATCCTTATTGTATTTCGGTGGTCTGTAGATCACTCAACACAGTAGAGGGTGAGAGCAGCCAAGCTCAAACAGACACATTTCGAAGCTGGATAAAGCAGTGGACAGCGAAAGCTGTTTACACCGATACCGGCTCCGGTAAATCGCGGCTGTTCCTCCGCCTCGGCCCGACGTGTGGGGCGAGTTAAAATAGCAACAATCGGGAGGCAGGAGCTCCGCGAATACGCTGGATTCACCAGCGTTAGCCCATGTCTCAGTCACACAGAAAAACTCCAAACCATTGGAAAGAAAGAAATCCTTAAGGATAAACGTTTTGTTTGCCAGGGATCTGGCATTTACCAGGCCAAACCTGGTGGGAGCTGAGGTGTTAGCCGACCTTGGAGTCCACTCGAGAGACTGCAGGTTCCGCAGGTTCACTCCATGCTGGCGCGGACGAGGAGAGGGCGGGAGGCGGGGCTGGAACAGCTCATCAGGGCCGACGATCGGTATCACCCAGGTGTTGACAGGCTCCAGCGAGCGCCACGAAGGAAAGAAGCGATGAACCGAACCAAACTCAGCCAGAGAGGAAGCACCACAACGAAGCACACAGACTTTCAGGCTAACCAACCTTCCACTACGCTTACCGGGACGGCGTGGCCGTTTCTTGCGTGGGGGTGGCCCAGGAGTGAGGCCCAGGTGCGCTGGGATTCCCGATAGTAATGGGGGCAGCGTTTTATGTCCATCCTGGGTAATCCACACAAAACTGTTATCAGGTGGCCTAAGATCCAGTAGAGACTGACGACTGACGACCAGCAGAGAGTTGACATTATTAAAAATAAGTGTCCAAAACAGCATAAACACAAATGAAGTACGGAGAGACAGACGACGAGCCATAAACACAGGCGCCATCTTGAATCCTATCTTGTGTCTGTTAGACCCTATTCCAGTTAGACTGCTCAAACATGCTCTACCCTTATTAGACATGTTCGTATTAGATATCATTAATCTATATTTACAAACAGGATATGTACCAAAGGCCTATAAGGTAGCTGTAATCAAACCTCTACTTAAAAAAACCGAGTCTGGATCCAGGTGTCTTAGCCAATTACAGACCAATATCCAATCTCCCCTTTATTTCTAAAATACTAACTACTAAAAAGTAGTTGTAAATCAATTATGTGACCACCTGCGGAGAAACGACTTGTTTTCAAGTCCAGTGAAAAAGAGCTTGTGGGAGGTTTTCCTAACCCACAGTAAATGCATATCTACTACTGTTTCGCTTTTACCATCAGGGGTCGCCACAGCGAATCATCCGTTTCCACTTCACCCTATCCTGGGCATCTTCCTCTCTGACACCAGCTAACCTCATGTCCTCTGTTAGAATCTCCAAATATCTCCTCTTTGGTCGTCCTCTTGCCCTTTTGCCTGGCAGCTCCATCTCCAACATCCTTCTACCAATATATCCACTATCCCTCCTCTGCACATGTCCAAACCATCTCAGTCTGGCCTATCTGACTTTGTTGCTAACACAGGCAACATGCGCTGTCCCTCTGATGAGCTCGTTCCTTATTCTGTCCAACCTTGTCACTCCTAAGGAGAACCTCAACATCTTCATCTCTGCTGCTTCCATTTCTGCCTCTTGTCTCTTTCTCGCTGCCACTGTCTCTAAACCCATAGAGCAGAGCTTGTCTCACCACTGTCCTGTACACCTTTCCTTTGAGTCTTGCTGACACTCTTCTGCCACACAATACTCCTGACACTTTCCTCCACCCACTCCAACCTGCCTGCACTCGCCTCTTCACCTCTTTTCCACACTCCCCATCACACTGAACTGTTGACCCCAAGTACTTAAACTCCTGCACCTTCTTCACCTCAGCCACCCGTAACTTCACGCTTCTGCCTTGCTCCCTCTCGTTTAGACACATGTATTCTGTCTTGCTACGACTGACTTTCATGCCTCTTCTTTCCAGAGCAAACCTCCACCTCTCCAGCTGTTCCTCCACCTGCTCTCTACTCTCACTGCAAATCACAATGTCATCTGCAAACATCATTATCCAGGGAGATTTCTGTCTGACCTCATCTGTCAAGCTGTCCATCAGCATAGCAAACAAGAAGGGACTCAAAGCCGATCCTTGGTGTAGTCCCACCTCCACCTTGAACTCCTCTGTCTGACCTACGGTACATCTCACCACCGTTATGCTCCTCTCATACATGTCCTGGACTACTCTGACGTACTTCTCTGCCACTCCCGACGTCCTCATACAGTACCACAGCTCCTCCCTCTGCACCCTGTCATACGCCTTCTCTAAATCCACAAAGACACAATGCAGCTCCTTCTGACCATCTCTGTACTTTTCCATCAACAATCTCAAAGCGAAAATGGCATCAGTTGTGCTCTTACGGGGCATGAAACCATACTGCTGCTCACAAATCTCCACCTCCTTCCTAAGCCTGGCTTCCACTACTCTTTCCAACAGCTTCATTGTGTGGCTCATCAGCTTTATCCCTCTGTAGTTGCTACAGTTCTGCGTGTCACCCTTGTTCTTAAACATAGGCACCAGAACGCTTCTCCTCCATACCTCAGGCATCTTCTCACTCTCTAAAATCCTGTTAAACAGACTGGTCAGAAACTTCACTGCTGTCTCTCCTAGACACTTCCACACCTCCACAGGTACGTCATCAGGACCAACAGCCTTTTAAGGGTGATTAAAGAATCACCCTTATCTGTTGCACATCTTTCCCATCCCTAACTCTCTGTCTGGCTAGCCTGTACAAGTCCTTTTCTCCTTCCTCCGTGTCTAACCTGTCATAAAGCTCATCGTAAGCTTTCTGTTTGGCCTTTTCCACCTCCCTCTTCACTCTACGCTGCACTTCCTTGTACTCCTGTCTACTTTCCCCAGTCCTTTCTACATCCCACTTCCTTTTAGCCAACCTCTTCCTCTGGATGCAGTCCTGTACTTCCTCATTCCACCACCAAGTGTCTTTATCTTCTTTCCTCTTTCCAGATGACACACCAAGCACCTTCCTACCTGTTTCCCTGATTACCTCGGCTGTAGTTTCCCAGTCATCTGGAAGCTCTCCCTGACCACCCAAAGCCTGTCTCAACTTCTGCCTGAATTCCTCACAAGTTTCTTCATTCTTTAGCTTCCACCACTTGGTCTTCTTTTCTGTCTTTCCTCTCTTCTTCTTCATGACCACCAGAGTCATCTTACACACCACCATGCGGTGCTGTCTGGCTACACTCTCTCCTACCACCACTTTACAGTCACTAGCTCTCTACCTTTCCCTTTCATGGTGCCAACGTTTAAATAGAAGACCAAAATAATGCCCTGTCTCCTCTGGATCAAATAAACAGACCCTTGCACACTTATAACTGTATTCTATTCGCACTCCAGCAAGCAGACATGTGAGGATTGTAAACAGAACAGGTCATATGCCGCCTTGTTGATAGTCACATGTTGATAGACAAAAAGCAGCATTTGTGAAACAGTAAAGAAATGCAAACAATGCATGTATGTGTATCAAAATGTTAAACGCAAATGTCTGGCTCAAAAGTGCAGTATTTGCCATTTCTGTGTACAACAAATGGACCCTCAAGCAGCAGAGCCTTCAGAGATCCACCGGTGTTAGATTCAATATATAACTGCCAAAGACAATTTGTGTCAAAAGTATATCTTTTATGAGTTAGAAACATTCATCAAAAAAGGTGAACACACCATTCTTTGTCACCACAGCCACATTGGAAAGGGAAAAATTTAACGCTTCTGTTAAAACGGCCTCAGGAGTAAGGATTAAATCCATTGGATGTAGCAGAACAATGCAACATTGCCTTCTTCGGACAGAACAGTGAACTCCTGCTCAGTATTGCTCACTAATGAGTAGAGAGTGAGAGCTCACTGCTGTAGGACGGAAATAAGTACAGTTGGGATCCTAGTGTGGACTGTTTTTGTTCTTTCGTGTTCTTGGTAGCAGTTAAGATGGTTGTGCGTAAGAAATTCTGGAAGTACTAATCCCTTCAGTGTTGTTTTACATGTTCCCTTCGTTAATTGAAAGAATTTTCTACTGCGTGATGCCGGTAAAATACATACAAATCATTCATTGATCGGCTTCGAGGTGGGTTTAGTTTAATCGTTGAGTTGCTGTATTTCGGCCTAGATAACAATCTGTTAAACAATTGGGTTCACGCACGGCGCAGTGAAGCTACTACAGCGCCAGTTCATAAGTAAGTTGGGAATGTGATGTAACATGAATGACTACATATAGTAGCGGAGGAAGCCATGTGACATTTGTGACGTGATAATTCAATTTATATCACTTGTATTATGTTTACAGCTACACATTTGACTTGGGTATCATGGATTGCAGTTTGAACTAACAAATTGGTGTTATTTTGTATTATTCAGAGACCACACACACCAAACACCTAAACACACAGCAATGTTCATCTGTCAAGTTTACATGTGGTGGTGAAATAAAGGGACACCTGACAGATCATTGGCCGTCCTCTCGTCTCTAACTGGACAACTGCAGCGAGTCAGATCCCTAGCCCAGCTTGTACACTATTGGGAGACGGCTTACAGTAGCCAACCATTTATTTAGCTTCAGAGACAGATTGCACCATACAGTTTTTAAAACATTTCAGACAAAACTGATACATCACAAACATGTTTTATACCCCTCTGCTTCTGGGCAGAACATTCCCTCCATCAGGCTCCCAACACTCTACATGTCTCCAGGTGGCTACAGTTTACTGTTAAGCAGATAACCTTGGAACAGTTAAGCAGAAACTTACCATGAGACCAACTACGCTATGTTTCAACATTCTTTATAAGTACACTGAATATCATTTGACCTTACAACTAAGCAAAACATAACCATTACAATTTAATCACTTTTGGATTCTCTCCTTTTGTTCACATTTTAATCACAAAAGGTAAAACAGTGGTCATATCAGATGTATAAGTTCAGAGTCATGATGTTTGTTTTGTGCCACGCATACTTGGCTTGATCTTCAGTGCCAAGCATAGATTAGCAGGCACTATGAGCATACTTAAACATAAGGGTCTTCACTAGACTCTGTGTAGACATCATCATTAGGTTGTAAAAGAGGAACATTATTTTGTGTAATCTCTCGTCAATGAATGCCATCTAACGAGTCAGAGCACTCTCTGCGGTTGGCATAATCAGACCTCTTACATATGGGATAAGACAACAACTGCAAAATGCAAAAACTGCAAATACAACAAATATAGAAGTAAGTAAAGACAGTGTAGGGACGTGAGAACCGCTAAGGGTATGGTGACACTATCAGCAAGGCAGTTTTATTAAGAATGAAAGTAAAAGATGATTCTTCAAACATTACACAAACACCTTCTTTGTCAGCAAGGAGTATGTCTAAGGCTGTACTGTCCTGCCAGTACATCAAGGAATTTACAAATAGCTGTTGGTTGTAATATATGTAGTTAATCCAGTCAACATTTTTACATTTAACATTTAAAAATATATCTATATTTCCCTCTGAAATGTAGTGAAGTAACAGTAAAAATAATTTTTTCTGCTCGGTCGGTGTGGAGACAATTTCTTGATAAATTTCCACTTTTTCTCATATTAACACGCCCTTCAAACTTAGGATGAAAAGCATCTGTCATGGCAAAGGTGTCTCATCCTGTCCGCCATAGCGTTTTTCTCACTGTTGCTTCACTCTCAGTCAGTTATCTCCTTCTTCATGGCTTAGGGACTCAAAGTGCAGACACACCCAATCACACGCGTCCTCCTTGTCACCGGATGAACTTTGAGCGTGAGTGAATTAGTGAGCGTTTTCCTCCGTCTGGCTCCCTTGGTCCCTCGAGGCCACTGCCCTCCAATGAGCATTGTGAACAGCCAGGGAGAGGTGGTCGTCCACAGGCTCTAGCACCTTCTTGAAGTGGGTCCATGTGACTCTCTCTTCCACCTTCACTGCCACGTGGTTTGTCAGGAGCACCTGGAATGGGTCATTCCACTTCTTGGCTCCACTTCCTGGCTCTCCAGTGCTTTCTCTTTGTGGAAATATTTGACCTCGAATAGGAATAATGTCCTTTACCTACTAATGTATTTGAAAGAAAGCAGAAGAAAACGTCTGGCAATACTGCAACATGCAATTTCACAGTACTTGAGGTTAAGAATTCACTTTTTCATTTTTGAGAGGCCTGAGATTGGGCCGTACTCTCCTTCTATTCTCATGTGAAAGAACTTCGGTCCAAGGGAGACCTGTTCGAGATACTTGGCCAATTTTATTTTGACTACATTTCAGTCATAACAACACAATATCTTTTCTCTCAACCGTGTAGCAACTCATTTAAAATGAATCATCGCATGTTCAAATGGTTTAGCAGATGGAGTAAATGCTCCCTGTGGCATTAGTAATGTCGCACAGATAAGCAAGACAAGATTGATAATATTTCTGTGCATATCATACACACTCTTTGGTAAAACCAGTATTACCATATCACCATTCCCCATTTTGACACATGGTTCAACCCGTGTGTCAATTTTGTCAAGTCTTTAAGAAGAATTTCATTTTGGAATTTGCAACTGTTTTCCCTACAAAATTTTCTTTCATTAGCAGTAGAAAACTGATGTATAGCAGTTAATTGCAGATTTATGTGTTTATGTTTGTTATCATGTGAGTGCGTGTGTGATACCTCCTGTTCCGCAGCTTCCTAAGCTACAGGATCCACATTGGGTTTCCTGCTAAAACTAAGTCACAGTTATTCAGATTTATTAGTTAGTGTTATTTCTTAAACTCTCCGTGTTTAAGATTCAATTAAAAAAAGAATTCTCAAACGTAGCTGTGCTGAATTAAGAACATTACATTTATCAACAATTACATTAGGCAGGTTATGTAACACTGGTATTAAATCTCGACCATCTTGCTGTAGAAAGTTGTGATGTTCTCTGCTCATGTAATATCCAAAATTTTAGATCAAAGTTAGATCAGCCTGACCAACATTATCTCTGGATGCCATGACCGATTTCTCTGCAACTGTCACAGCCTGTAGACAGCAAGGTCAATCTTAGCTAAAAAGTAAGCAATAAGTCATTATCTGCCACCATGGTCCTGTAACAAAATACATGTCATTTCTCAGATCAACAAACTAAATATATATATATGGATGTTAATAAAGGATGTTTAATATATATGGGTTTGGATTGGGTCACACCAATGTGAAATCTGCTTATGGTGCTCAAATTATTTCACTGTAAGTTATGAGTTCTTTTACATGATATAATAAGAAAAAGAGCCTCTTTGGCAATTTAGAATCAATTGTTTTCAAATCTAGCCACAGGGGTTGCAAGCCAGTGACCTATGTGCCGGTCCCAAGCCCAGATAAATAGAGAGGGTTGCGTCAGGAAGGGCATCCGTCATAAAACTTGCCCAAAAAAAACATGCAAATCGTCTATAGGAATTTCATACCGGATCGGTCGAGGCACGGGTTAACAACGACCGGCACCGGTGCTGTTAACCTACAGTGTGCCGGTGGAAATTGGATGACTGTTGGTCGAAGAAGCAGAGGAGGCAGAAGGGTTTGTGGACAGAGAGAGAAGAGAAAGGCAGGAGCATAGATCTGAGAACAGGGACTCTTAACAGTTGCAGAATGGGAAGGAAATATAGAGGGCTGGCAAATATGATGGAGAGAAGGAAGATGGACATACTGTGTGTGCAGGAGACGAGGTGGAAGGGCAGCAAAGCACGTAGTATTGGACGAGGATACAAACTGTTCTACCATGGTGGGATAGAAAGAGAAAAGGGGTAGGAGTGATCCTGAATCCCTGGAATACAAATCTGTTTATGTATTTATAAGTTATTTTATGTGTAATTTATTTAATGAATATACTGTATGTTATATGAATGTATTGTGCAAGCCTGAGATTGGAGTCTGGATTCTGAGGAGGAGAGGACTATTTTTTTGGGGGGGCAGTGTCTTTGGTGACAGCAGCAGCTTAGCTCAGTACTGTTGATCACACTGAAACGCAACTGCACAGTAATTAATGCACAGTGACGAAGTGTTACAAAACAAATGCTGTATTTCTATATTGAATTTGTTTGAATCCAAGGTAATTTGCAGCATCCGATAAAATATGTAAAATATACTTTAAACTGCCAGCAATATATTTCAAGATGCCTTTTGTCTCACAAACTCAATAATAACATACATTAAAATTTTAGTGGTAGAAGTACCACAGTTTACTTAGATCAGTCTGTTGACATTATCCATCAGGTTCCCTCAGAAGCTGGGCTGCAGCCTGCCGACTGAATGAACGTCTCTCACAGTGCCGAAAACGTCAGATCAAATGCATGTACAGTGGGCCATATGAGCACCTTGCATCAGCCATCACCATCATTTGTGTGTGTACCAAAGTCGCATTGGATAAAAGCATCTGCCAAATGACTAAGTCTAGTCATCCAAGCAATTTCAGTTAATTTAACTTGAAAAACTGTAAATCTGAGTACTCTGTACTACATTAAGAGTACACTTAAAGTAAATTTAAATAACGGAACCCTTTAAACTAAATTGTAAGTGTATAACACTTCACAATGGCCTACCTACCTCAGCATTAGTTCCCCAGACACTGTTTGTGCCTGAAAATCTCATTGCAACATGTGCATAAATGCATATGTACTCAATTATGACAATAAAGCGTCTACTTTACTAAGCAATTCTAAGTACAAAATACACTTTTATTTGTTCTTTTTTTTGACAAAACAAAAGTAAGCAACTGCTAAGTAATTGATTTGCTTGTTTGTATAAGTAACTGATTAAAAATTACAAATTCTACTGCTTTAGCACCACATTGCCATAAAACATGCATTCATCTATCCAGGTGTAGGAGGGACAAGAAAAGAAAAATCCCAAACTAAATTCAGTGAGTTATAGCATATTTCATTACTTTTCAAAAACTCAACTACCCTTTCTTCAGCCTGTGTCTTGTTGCCACTGTTTATTTCAAATATATAAAGACAGTGGTCAATTTACACACACTAACATCAAAACATATTTTCAAGAATTTTACCAAAGATCAAAATTCAGAGATTGAGCTCATGTGCCAGGGTACAACTTAAGCCTGATTTTATTAAAAACTATTTCACATAAAACATTAAAAACTGAACTGAAGAAGAGCCAACATTCACAATCACTACCACTGAGGACAGTGGAAATGATGACCAGACAACCACCAACAGATGTTGGAAATAAAGTCGTGTACTACGCATTTTCTGTCTTCTTAGTGAAATGTTATTAGATCTTTGAAAAACTGACGACAGGACTCAGCGTGATGATCTATCTAAATTTAATATATGCTGGCATGGAGAAGAGCACATGGATGTCAATGTCTGCAAAGATTAACAGCAAAATAGTTTGATTGCAAAAATACAATAATTTCATAGATAAGCCTACAATGGGGAAGAGGTTGAATCTGATGAAATACAGTCAAAATGTCAAATATCACTACTTTTCTTCAAGATGAAATGCTGACATTTCAGAATGCACGGCTTTATAGTGTAATGGAATGGAGCTTTAAAAAAAAAAAAACTTGGTTTACATTGAAGTCTATGGGGGATTTTTGGCCATGGTGGTTTCCAGAGGGAGTATCAACCACTACATAAAAAGTACTAACGCAATCAAACCAATTTTGCTGATAATCTTTGATATATCCACGACTCTAATCACCACTAAACCCCATCTTCCTACTATTTAGTTTATGGAAAAAAAGAGTTTTTGTGGGTTTTTTTCCTATAAATAAGCAATGATTCAGTTATTGTGATGTTTAAGTGATTTATAAAAAAAAAAAGCAAAATAATATTGGTGTAGGATGATTTTGTAGCAGTTTTTATGTGCATGGCCATTTTTTCCACGATGGTCTCAATTGGAGGGAGACAAGGGTTAAGGCCGTAAATAGGGGCCCTCAAAGGCAAACAGCTTAGGGCCACAAGATTGCATAGCTCAGACCCAACAGTTCCTATTAGTTTCCACGACCTCCATGACCTTTGAAGATTTTGAGGACTATAAAATGGTTCACAGATTTTGCAGGTTTTCTAGAACACCCAATAAGGCTTTGTTAAATATATACACTCTTTAAAATGATAAATAGCAGATGGTCTTATATCCAGAGCCAGTCCTTTTATCCAGATCACTTCAAAAATGTACTGTGAAATTTACTATTAATATAACCCATTCACACACAAACAAAATTGTGTTGGCTACAAATAAGGCGATCGCCTGACCCACCAGGGCATACTTGGGGTTTTGCTGTCTTCCCCAAAGACATGTAGCCCAGAGGAATCATTAGACAAACCACTTACCTTGTGGTTTGTGGGTTACTGCTCCACCAACTAAGCTAAGAACTGCTCAGCAGGGTAACAACGGAAATCCTGGGACAAATATGTAGTCATCACTTTTCAAGGGTGAAAAGATAGTTTACTACTTGCATATTACTGGTGATTAAACATTTAAGTCTTTTTGACACACAGACTGAGGGAACATGTATCACAGCAAACAATTACACTTCTGTGCAGTCCTCCTTCAATTTTCTCCTTTTCATAATCCTGCTGCCTGCTATGTTTCTCCTCCTGCACTTCATCCTCTGCGACACTGAATCCCCCTCCACAGCGACAGCAGTATTTATAAACACACAGATCTGAGGGAGAAAAAAACAAGCTCACATACTTTTTGCATTTACTTATAATAATAATCAAATTGTGATTATTGTGATATAAATGTTCAATTAAAATGTATTGACTGAATTTTCACCCTAAGCTATCCATTTTTCAGTTGTACAAAAAAAACAAAAAAGCAACAACTTTAAATACCAAGACAGTAGTGTGGGCTGTTGGTGACTTGAAGTTTAAGATATGACTCAACAGAGCGTTCAGGGCTAAAGCTCTTACTGTACAACTCAAGTCAGATTTTACAACATGAAGTCTGAGTTTATAAAGCAGCATAATGTTATAGTTTTGTTTTCTGCTCATAATTGCTAAAACAATGTTACCATCATTCACATGTTTTCATTGCATAAATACTGATTTTACCCTGGAATTTAATTTTAAGTATTTTTAGTGAAAAAAAAAAATCAAATATGGATAGAATAACCAGTTACAGATAATGAATGGATGGGGCAAAAGATGTGGTAAATAGACCTGGACAATATGATTGCATCAATCAACCAAGTTAATACATTTTTAGCCAATCAAGACACATTTTCTGGTGGGGGAGGGATGATTTAATACAGTATATTTCCATAGCCTCATTATTATGCACATTTAATGCTATAGCAGCAAAAATCTTAATGAGAGATCATTATTGGAGTGAAGCTGCCTCCTTTTTTCTACCCTTAGTCCAGGGTTAGGTTAGGGAAAATGAAAATTAAACTATCAGGAAGAAATAATCCTATATACTTTGTCTTCCTTTTCCTGTTTTGTTGCTTTTTGATGTTCTTCTCTTTTTTTGTCTCCACTTATTCAAGACTTCATAGTCTTGACTTTCTTACGTAAAGTGCCTTGAGAGGAGTCTATAGTGAACTGATGCTATATAAAGATGAATTCAACTGAATTTTGGATGGGTCATGATTCAATTTCATTTTACCTTGCCCTACACAAGGCTTTTCTTATATACAGTATATACTAAGTCTGTATGGCAGATGAGTGTTTCTTAGCATGTTATTTAACCTATGTGCTGCACACTTACCCTGGTCCCATGACATTTCCTCCAGACACACTGTAGTATCTACTGGCCAATCCTGTTTCAGTTCCTGAGCTGAAAATACATTTTTGCATTATTATTTAAGTAGTAAAAGGCAAGGTTCATTACTTACCATTCGCTATGAACATTATATATATATATATATATATATATATATATATATATATAATGTTCATATATATATATGAAATAACATATATAACATAATGACTTGTGAAATAACAGCACAAGTACTGTTCCAATTCAAAGATTGCATCTAGCCAAGTCCGGATTAAATACCAAGAAATGTTCTCACTCCGTCCAGTTTTCACCACCTTGAGAACTGTTCATTCAGCTGAAATACCAGTCAATGTCAAAAAGCTGCAACTGAGCTGAGAGGATCTGATGAATAATGTTCACGGTCATCCCAGGGGATTATCCGCCCCCTATCAACCCCCCATCGTGGATTCCATGCTACTTAGCAAAAACGGTGAACGATGCACAAACACACAACTGTAAGTAGATTTTTTAAAAACCATTATAATTGTTGTACTGTCCTTATATGCCATTTTAAGGTTTTATAGCAGATTGAAAATAGCATTCATATGATAAACAGTACACTGGTGCCTCAATAGAGTTTCCTTAGCATACTTTGTATTGAGACATGCCCTTGGTCTAGCGGTTACCCTACAAATTTCCAACTGAGTGTAGTAGTTATTACATCATTAAACACAATTTAAAATGTGATAAATCAGCCCTACTCTGTAACAATTAAAACAATATCTTATAAACTTAAATGTAGTCCTACCTCTCCTCTGGATGTCATACTGTCTTCTCTTGTTATGGTCACTAAGGATCCTCCAGGCTGCATCAGCTTCTAGAAACTTCTTTACACCAGATTCAGCTTCCGCAGAACACTGAGCTTTAAGTCGATCTGGGTGGTACTGTACATTTGCGCATGCATATACACACATGCACACACACAGAAAAACACAGGATTTAATACTATAAAGACTGTTATTTTGAAAAACGATATCAAATATAGATTGGCTCCCATCACTACAGGATAAATTAATTTAGTGTACCCACAAAGCCACCAAAATTGTAGGTCTAAGATTTCCTCGCCCTTCCACAATCTTCTCACCCTCTTCTGTCGGGCAGGAGGTACAGAAACATCCATACCAGGAGCACAATTCACAATTCTCAAAGAACAAAGACTTTCCCCTAAATATTTCCTCATTGTCTTTATGCAGGCGGAAACCCTTACTATGGAAGAATATCAAATATACACATTGTGATTATTAGGGGTGCGCCAATCCAATATTCAGTATCGATATTAATCCGATACTGGCCAAAATCTGTGGATTGGATACTGCAAGGAGAAGGAAGTTTAATCTGATCCGATATATATTACAGAGAATGTATTTTAAACTATGATATAGCTGCTTAAAAGCTGACACATGAGCACCGTGCTGTAAAAATAGATGTCACATGAACAGTAGCTTTAACGTGACTGACAGGCATAGGTGAGACCGGTCAGCGTTACCATGTCGGCTGCATGGAGTTATTTTAAACTCAAGGAAGACAAAAGTCTTCCTCTCAAGGAAGACAAAAGTTGCCACGTTGCCATAAAATGCAACGTTGCATAAACTTTGCAGTTTATGCAACGTAAGTGGATAGTGTTGGAAACTTTAACACCATCAACTTGATTAGTTGGAACAACATTGTGGAAAGCCTGTATGCTGAATTTATACAAGCATCAAATGCTAAGAAGAAAACTGTCCCACAACAACAAACATTGCAGGAAACGCTTAAGATACTCCCCCCAGACAACAACAAAGCTAAAGAGATAACAGAGAAAGTGACAGAGTTCATTGTGCTTGGGGACAAGCCTCTCTCTTGTTAAAAATCCAGGTTTTCGATGCTTAATGGAGTATTTGGCGCATTGCTACGTGTTACCTACCCAGCATTCCGTCTCTGACACCGCTATCCTAAAAAATATAAGCAAGTGAGTGAATTCCTTAAGTCTTTTGAAAATGTTTTACAACTGACATGTGGAGCTCAGACGTGTGTCCTATGTAATTACTAAGCCTTACTGCACAGTGGATAAACTCTTGACTTTATGTTGCAAAAAGCAGTGCTGTGGGCTAAACCGTTTCGGGGCTCACACACAGGTGAGTCCAATGGTATAGCAACGGAAATGTTAAATATGTGCAAAACCTAAATATTTAGAGTAACGAATGTTTACACAAAGGTACACTTTAACCTTTCCTTGCATGTTTGAATTGTCCTGACTAATCAAAACTGCTGCTAAAACTTCTCTGTGTGAAGATTTTAAATAAAAATGAAGCGCCAGAATTTCACAGCTCAGTCATGTTGTGGACAATGTATTTCTTCCTTTAGGGGAATAGAAAATTTGACAAATGTGTTATTAAGCAATTGTTTAGGAGAGGGAAAAAGATGGTATTGGATCTATATCGATATCGGCAGATACTCAAGATTATGGTATCGGTATCTGTATTGAACATGAAAAAGCAGTATCAAGCCACCCCTAGTAATTACCTATACACTGAACATTGACTGTGCAAGGACCTTATGCCATCAATTTCGGCATTACAGATTCCTAGTGAAATCTGGGATTCAATTCACGTAAAGTTAAGGGCAAAGGATTGCATCTCCTTATGTTGAAATGGCAAACAGAGGAAAAACTTTTTTTTTCCAATAATGTAATATTTAAGGCAGCTTTACTATTACAAATGTATCATCATCCAAAAAAAAAATAAATTTATAAAGGATGCAAATTCTTTCACCAATATCATTTGCAGAATCCTATTTTTTTTTATATACTTCTGATGATAAAAGAACATTTATACAAGCTGTAAATTATTAAATATTATTGTACATTATTATGTTAGGTTTAGGGTTAGTTTTGTATGTCCTTCCACTGGAATATTACATAAAAGAATTGTGACTTTATCTGCCTTATGTTTTGTACCTTACGTTATATTTGTGCTTTATATTACGCCATTGAAAGAGAGGAACAAACACCTTTGGACTTGTTGCTTTAATAAGTAGTAAATGGTCTGCGATACCTATGGGTACCCAGAACGCTTTACATAGCTTCTCATTCAGGTTTACAAAAAGAGGTTATGTAATACTAATCACATTTAGGATGCAGTTCAAGATTCTTGTAACTGCTTTCAGAGCCCTGTATGGTCAGGCATATGAGTACATTATAGATCTACTGCAACTTTATGTCATCAGCAGATCTCTATGTTCCTATTTTTAACATTCATTGCAAAACCTATTAATCTTTGGAATGAATGTTAGAAAGAGGAACATAGTGATCTGCTGCTGACATAAAGTCAAGTACATTCATGTATTATCTAATAGAAGTGGTTGTGTGTTGTCTCAGGCTGACAGAGCAACGCGTTTACCTGTAGGGCCAACTGCTGATATCTGTGTCTGAGCTGCTGAACTGAATCTGAAGGACTTGCTCCCAAAACAGCATAGAGGTCCTTCTCTGCTGCATCACACATCTGTTTCAAAACAACAATGACATTATACAGACAAATCATTAACATAAACCTCTACAGTTAAAGCTAACACTTTTGTCACTGCTTTTTCATTTGTTTTTATGGAGAAGAAATTGTCCACAAAAGTCGTATTGTTCTATGATTGTTTTGACTCGATAGAAGAGTTTATGAGTAAGTAAAAATACCTTGAGAATGTTGGTGTGTTCTCTCAAATGATTATTTTGATCATTGATGATTATTTGAGTTGATGCTCTGGCTGGCTAAATACAAAGACTTTTTATAAATGACATTATGTTTGATAAATGTGATAAAGGTAGTTATCACAAGGCTATAAGGAGAGATTAGTAAGTAGATGAGTCTCCATGTTCAACAAGATGTCCCCTCCTGTACCTTTCATGGTCCCCGTTTGCCTCCAGTGATACACTGTCCCCCAGGAGCATGCCTGGCTGCTGAAGAACATCACTCTCCCCCATCTCTGATTGCAGAAGACTATAATGCATATCTATTTTACATTTGAGTGAATTTAAAAACTGATAGATATCATTTGAACGTTCATTTGTACAGAAGAATAATTAAATACTTTTTTGTAAGACTATACTTGAATCTAATAGCCAGTGAACAGACCAACACACTTCCTTTGTCCAGCGGCTCTTCCTCTTCTTCTAGACCGATAACTTCTATCTGCAGCAAGTTTTCATTCTAGCTAACTGTAATTAGTCAAATAAATTATAATATTTTCTGTGAGTATGTCACACTCAGAAAAGGAGACATTAGCTAGAGCTGTCTCAAGTTGTTTGATTTAGATACTGGTTTATGGTCCTGCAGAACAACTACAGGAAACTGCTTCTTAGAGCTGTGTTTTTATCTAAAATGTTTTTGTGATAAATTATGTCTTAATAGATGATGTGTTTTTTGCCTTGGGTCGTAAAAACTGTTTAATATCTAGCCCATGTTTACAGTTACACTGCAAGTACTGTTACTTGTAGTGTATAGTTGTTGGTTCGATCCCCGGCTCCTGTGGTCACATGTCGAAGCGTCCTTGAGCAAGACACTGAACCCCACTTAGTTGCTCCCAGTGAGCATCGGCCAGCTGCATAGCAGCTCCCCCATCGGTGTATGAATGTGTGTGTGTTTGAGAGTGTGAAATGAGTAGATAAAAAGCAGTGTAAAGCGCTTTGAGTACCAACAGTTGGAAAAGCGCTATATAAGTGCAGAGCATTTACCATTTAGTAGCTGTTATTTAAAAAGGTGAGACAAAGAAATAGAATTGGAAAATACATGTCACTACAGCACGTGACACACAAGCAAAATTAAGAAAGCAAGCCGTTACTGCACAATATTCGATTGTTAAAGCATGCAATCTTACTTTGAAGGACAGAAGCATGCTATCGAGTGTGTGAACAGTATTGCAGTAAGCTCTATCAAAGGAACAAGCTAATAAGCCCGTAAATGTAGCAGTACATCGCATTGGTATGACATCTAAAACAACTGCGGTACTCCTTTGAAGAGTGTTAGCAGTTAGTTAGCTACTAAGTGATTGGAAGTGGATACGTTGACATTAGCTCTGTGACACGAATGCGCCCTCATTGACGCCGAGTAAGAACCAGCGTTCAGAACCTAAAGTTTTCTCTGTTCCATTTCCGTGTCATTGTTCTTTGTTTTGTTTTGTTTTTTTTGTAATTATTGTACATACCTTTGAATAAAACAAAGCTTCCATGTAAGGAGAATGATTTAGAGAATACCAGTGTTCCGCGATGTAACGTTTCTCCTCTCCTAAAAAACAACTTCCACTTTGTTTGATTTCCACCAACGAAATGTAGACTATGGTTGTGTCCCTCCCTCCATATTTCCTCTTCGTCTTTTTTGATTTGGCAGACTAGATGCAGCTAAGGCTTTTTGCTGCCCTCCTCTGTTTGGATGATGTAACTTAATTTTTGTCCTATCTGGTCCATACCAGTTTATGAAGCGTCCATTATTTTCCTTATTTTATTCTGATTCTCCTAGCAATGTAAACTCTTTAGGTGAAAATATGTAAAAAATATTCACAATTTCATCATCATCAGGCTATGTTTTAATCAAAGCCAGCCAATATCATAGCCAGCATTGGCCCAGACTATGTCTCAATACCTTTATTTTGCTTAGTCTTCTGTCCCCAGAGGTTGCAGCAATATACACTATTCAATACAGCTGTATTGAATAGGATAATCTGCCTTTTTAATTATATGTCAAATCCCATTTTAAAAAAAAAAAGTATAGTACCTTGCATCCATAGGGAATATTATTGTAATACTCTTGCTAGCAATTAACTTTTTTTAGTTTAGTCAGGTACTTCATTCCACTAATTTCAGTATGATGGTTGGTGACAGCCTCTACTGAGTCCTCTTTGACCATTTTAATATATATTTAAATCGACATCAGGCTTTGGTGTTAGCAAGTATCGTATAGGCGTCTACAGCATTTTTATATGAGATAGCGGGCTGATGCAGGACGGTCATGAGTCTATGTACACATGAGAGGTGGAGCAGCTGGCCCAGTGGTGCAGTCAGGCACAGACTGCAGCGGGTGGTCAGGTCAGCAGAAAAGATCATTGGGACTAAGCTTTCTTCCATTCAACATCTGTACCGGCCCAGAGTCAGAAAACGGGCATCAAGTATAACTGCTGCCCGCTGCCATTTTTACGGAGTGCAATTTCTATTTTTATATGTTTATATTTTGTAATATATCTACTGTTTTAATGTATGTTTAATATATAGCTGATAATTCATGTAAATGATTGTTACTAGAGAGTACCAAGAGACAGAGATAGACCGAATTCAAAAGTTGAATTGAAATAAAATAATAACAAGTCCCACCTTGACACTTATAGCTATTTTATCTGCCCCTTTCTCCATAGTATTGACATGAATATATTTATTTTTCGTAGTTTTCCCAAAATATTCACAATGCTAATTAGGCAAACACCTTGTTGGGAAATCTAATGTGTATGTTGATACTTTAACTCAGTAGTGGACAGCTAGCTTTCTGCTCATCAAATCCAGTGAGGTAGTAACTTTTATACACCTTACAACATTAATAATGTTGTTACACTAAACTGCAGTTCTTTACACAGTTTTTTGCCATGTCATTCTTTCATCAAACCATACCCCTAAGAAATTACATGCACCAACGTTTTTAATGTTAACCCCTCATACATCGTCATATTTTTGCTGTGAAGTTTGTCTTATACTAAAACATAATATGCTTCGTTTTATGAGTAGAATAGAAAATAAAGATTAGTAGCATGTGAGTTGTTATGATTATGATGTTGTATGTTTTTCCCCTCTTCTTATTACATATATTCTACTTTTCATATTTCCTATACAAATATTTTCCGATCTATGCACCTGCTGATTACAGCAAGCTTGTGTGCCTTATCCCTATTACTAATTGTCATGACCAGCTCAAGCCAGGTCAAATAAATAGGAGAGACAACAATTGACATTGGAGAATTGGGCCCAGGTGCTCCTGCTCACCTAAATGATGGTGCACCAACTATCTTTGAGATATACTACACAAAAAGCAGCACACAAAACAAAAACAAACACTCCCAGCCAATTTAATCACCAAACTTGGGTAACACTTGTTTGTGCTCTGATGTTCAGCACAATTCTCCGTAACTGGTCTTTTTTACTTTGTTATGACCCTTCTTATTTTGCTCATGTACTTTTGTATTCTATAGCATACAGTTCTATTTGGTGTTTCCTGATTTTTCTATGCCCTATTTCAAGCACAGATAGCTAAATCATGAGATTAATTCTACTATGGAACAATTGATTTTTTTCCTTTTGTGTCTTCGTTAATCAAACATACTGAAATGCTTTTACAGTCTCACACATTGAGCTGTTTCATTTATCCTATCACTATTCAGATTTCCCACCTTCAGTTGTCTTACCACCTCAAATTCTTTCCAGTTTGGCCTTTTGTAAACAAATCCTTTTGGTCCCATATTATGTTTATTTATTTATTTATTTTTAAAATGCTCAGGATCAGAACATGATCACTACCCATATTCTATCTATTTTATCCCATTCCCTCATTTGGGCTAACAGTGTAGAACCACACATTACTTCATTCTGAGTGTGTGCTTGTTCTAAGCCATGTTGGTCTTTCATCATTCATCACCCCTACCAATAACTCTATAAAACTTCTATAAAATCCTAAGGAGCTCCCAATTTCTATCCTTTTTCATGCTTCACCAAAGTCTATTATTGTGTGTTAAATTCCCCTATCCATAGCATAAATTACCACATTTACAACTACTTACTATATAATTGTAGACCATTTCTGCATACCCCTGCTACATGACCGAACCTGTAGCATTGCAAGGGAGCTCTATCATTTGGCTTAACAGAATACATGCTGTAACAAAGTGACACCAGGGTGTGTTACCCTTTCCAATTGCTCATGTTCTGACATGACTTCACTAAAACATTCTGTATCACACCTTTAATATCACATCTTCATTTTAGTGTAAATTTCTCAAACCCTTTTCCTTTTAAATTCTAGAATTTAAGGGCTTTGGCTTGCTGATCAGGCAATAAATCATAAGCATTCTCTTTGTCAGGGCATTATCATATAGCACGTTTTGTCCATGTATTTCATTTCCAAACCATTTGTCCCTTGGAAAGGATCCTTTCTCTTACACAAACCGACTGATTATTCAGTGTTTGCTGTGTCAGCATCTTGCACATATACATTGTGAAGTATTCTTTATGCTTTATGCTGCCGTTCCCTTAAACACTGGATTCTCTAACCTTGCTAACTATCTGCCATAATATTTGATGTTCAGAGCTCATAACTACAACAACGCCCGATTACGCAAATCGGAGATCGCTAAAGCTAATATTGAATCGATGTGTAACTTGCAAAGACAATGTCGGACTCCGTAGTTTTCTCTGGATCCCATGCCACATCTGATCAGTGACGACATGTGTAGCCGCATGTCATCGCTCAACCGCTGGTAGGTGGTGTCCAACAAACGATGTGGGCTACATAGACAATTGGAAACGTTTTTGGGTAAAACCTAGGCTGAATAGGAGAGATGGCATCCATCCTACTTTTGTCTTACCAAAAAATATGGCTGATTTTATTAGACAACCAAAAGATCGACAGTCCAGAGTTGAGCCTAGGACGCAGAGATCCAGTCCTACACGCCTCTCTGCAGTAACCTTACCGCCCCCCCCAACTCCCACATTCCTATAAAGACTGTGTCTGTTCCCAGATTAACTAAATTTTACAAACTAAAAATGATCACAAAAGGAGTTAATCATAATAACTTAATAAAAATCAGGACTGCTCCTCTTACTGAACAAAAATCTAAAGCAATTAAATGTGGATTATTAAATATCAGATCTCTCTCATCTAAATCTCTGTTAGTAAATGAGTTGATAAGCGATCATCAATTCGATTTATTTTGTGTCACTGAAACTTGGTTGCAGAAGGAAGAATAAGTTTAAATGAGTTGACCCCTCCAAGTCATATTAACTATCATGTTCCTAGAAATTCTCAGGCTGAGGTGGAGGAGTAGCAGCAATCTATCACTCAAGCTTACCGATAGAACCTAGACCTAAACATAGTTATAACTCATTTGAGAGACTTACTCTGATCCTTTCACACACAATCTGTAAAACTCAAAATCCACTTCTATTTGTTATTGTGTACTGTCCTCCAGTCCCTTATTCTGAATTTTTGACAGAATTCTCAGATTTTCTAGCTGTTTTAGTGCTTAGTGCAGACAAAGTCATCATAGTGGGTGATTTTAACATTCATGTAGATGCTGACAGTAACTCCCTCAACACGGCATTTACTTCATTATTAGATTCAATTGGTTTCTCTCAAAATGTAAAAGAACCCACTCATTGTTTTAGTCACACCCTAGACCTTGTCCTTACATACGGCATTGAAATTGATAAACTAACAGTATTTCCTCATAATTCTGTTCTCTCTGACCATTTTCTAATAACATTTGAATTTAATCTAATGGATTATACAGCAGCTAGAAAAACGTTTTGCTTCAGAAGGTGTTAAAACACTGTGAACAAATTTAAAGAATTGATCCCTTCATCATTTACTTCAACATGTACAGATATAACTCAGAGTAGCCTCATTAAATGTACTCCTGTACATGTTGATTACCTGACTGATAATTATGCAGCATTACTGTGTTCAATATTTGATACTGTTGCCCCTCTGAAAAAGAAGGCAGTAAATCTGAACAGGCGATCTCCATGGTATAGCACGCAAACCTGCAATTTAAAGCAGGCGTCAAGAAAACTAAAAAGAAAGTAGCGTTCCACGCATTCACAAGAATCACGCTTAGCCTGGAAAAACAGTTCATACTTATACAAATTAGCACCCCGTAATGCCAGAACAGCACATTATTCATCATTAATAGAGGAAAACAAGAACAACCCCCTGTTTCTTTTCAGCACTGTAGCCAGGCTGACTAAGATCCATAGTTCATTTGAAACTAGTATTCCCTCAACGCTATGCAGCAATGACTTCATGACTTTCTTCAAAAACAAAATCGTAGCTATTAGAAACAAAATTCACCAGACCCTCCCCACAAATACAACAGAATTAGAGTCATCAGTAAGTCCTCAGTCCCTTTTAGATTGCTTTGTGCCCATAGATCTTGCTGAGTTAACTTCAATTATTATGGCATCTAAACCAACAACATGTCTGCTAGACCCTATTCCAGTTAGACTGCTCAAAGATGCTCTACCCTTATTAGACACATTCGTATTAGATATCATTAATCTATCTTTACAAACAGGATATGTACCAAAGGCCTATAAGGTAGCTGTAATGAAACCTCTACTTAAAAAACCTTGTCTGGATCCAGGTGTCTTAGCCAATTACAGACCAATATCCAATCACCACTTTATTTCTAAAATACTTGCAGTAGTTGCAAAGCAATTATGTGACCACCTGCGCAGGAACAACTTATTTGAAGATTTTCAGTCAGGATTTAGAGTTCATCATAGCACAGAAACCGCACTGATTAAAGTCACCAACAATCTTCTTCTGGCTTCAGATAATGGACTTGTCTCTATACTAGCTCTGCTAGATCTTAGTGCTGCATTTGACACCATTGATCACAGAATATTATTACAGAGACTAGAACATGTAATTGGAAAAAGGAACTGCACTAAACTGGTTTAAATCTTATCTATCAGATAGATTCCAATTTGTTCATGTTAATGATGAATCTTCCACTTACAAAAAAGTTAGTTATGGAGTTCCACAAGGCTCTGTGTTAGGACAAATTCTCTTTACTCTATATATGTCTCCCCTTGGCAACATTATTAGAAAACACTCTGTAAATTTTCACTGCTATGCTGATGACACGCAGTTATATCTATCTATGAAACCCGATGAAACAAATCAATTAATCAAACTACAAACATGTTTAAAAGACATAAGGGACTGGATGACATATAATTTCCTTCTTCTAAACTCAGATAAAACTGAAGTTATTGTGTTTGGGACTAAAAGTCTAAGAAACATGTTTTCCAACCATATTGTTACTTACGTAGTACTGCAAGGAATCTTGGAGTCATTTTTTACCAGGATTTGTCATTTAGCTCACATATAAAACAAACCTCTAGAACAGCCTTCTTCCACCTACGGAACATTGCAAAAATTAGGAGCATCCTGTCTCATAGCGATGCTGAAAAACTGGTTCATGCATTCATTACTTCTAGATTGGACTACTGTAATTCTCTACTTTCAGGCTGCCCCAGTAACGCTCTTAAAAGCCTTCAATTAATCCAAAATGCTGCAGCAAGATTACTGACTGGGATTGGTAAGAGAGATCATATTTCACCTTCATTAGATTCTCTCCATTGGCTTCCCATTAAATGTAGAACAGAATTTAAAACCCTTCTTCATACCTATAAAGCTCTGAACGGTCAAGCTCCATCATACCTAAAAGATCTCCTTTTACCATATCATCCTACTAGACCACTTCGGTCCCAAAATGCAGGCCTACTTGTGGTTCCCAGAATTTCCAAAAATAGAATGGGAGGCAGAGCCTTTAGCTATCAAGCTCCTCTCCTGTGGAACCAGCTCCCAGTCAAGATTCGGGAAGCAGACACCCTCTCTACTTTTACGACTAGTCTGAAAACCTTCCTCTTTGATAAAGCTTATAGTTGGTTATAGTCATGCTGCTATAGGCTTAGACTGCTGGGGGACTCTGCACTGAGCCACTTTCCTCTTCTCTTCCCTCTCTCCTCTCACCCCACATCTATAATGTTACCACTGTATGACATTAACTCTGTGTTTTCTTTGTCCCGTAGTCGTCTTTCTCCCTCTCTGTCTCCCTCTCTCTGTCCTTTTCCTCAGGTGTCCCCGAATTTGGCACTGTGTGTCTTCCAATGCGCAGCTACTGGTCCTACTAACCTGCCCAATGTTTTGTTGTTGATTTTGTTGCTCTTTTCTTTTCTCTCTCCACTTTCCACTCACCCCAACCGGTCAAGGCAGATGGCCGCCCACCCACCCTGAGCCTGGTTTTGCTGGAGGTTTTTTGCGTTAAAGGGAGTTTTTCTCTCCACTGTTGCCTATGGCTTGCTCAAGGGGTATTTGTTAGGTTTTCTTTAAATGTTTGTATAGTCTTGACTTTATTATGTAAAGTGCCTTGAAATGACCTTGTTGTAAATTGGCGCTAAATTTAATTGAATTAATATTCTTTTTTTTTACTAGCCCAGCAAAAAAAGTCTTCTCCTCCTCCTTGAGAAAAAAAGAGAAATGTCTTACATAAAGTAGTTTTACATTAATTAAACAATTCAATTTCAGATGTTTTTAATGTGAAGTATAAGCTTTGTATTTTCTATTCTGTCACTGCATGAAAAACAAAATAACAAACACTAACATATAATGATAATAATAGTAAACGATGCTAATATATATATATATATATATATATATATATACATACATACATACACACAAACACTATCTCTCTATATATATATGGCATATATGGGATATACTGTATGTATGGGATCCTTTCTAGATGGAGAGTGTCAGTCATAAATCCCCAATCTTTTACAGCCCCGATTCTTAACATTGGTCAAATGCTCCATCCATAATGGAAGAGATAATTGATGGATTTGCTGATATTGGTGTTAGAATAGAGCTTAGAACTTGAGTACCTTAGTACCTGATCGAATATGGAACACAGTCCTCTCGTTCTACATCCAGTCAACTGTAAGGCACAATCGTCTTATCCAGCCAGTATGTGATATAAGGAATGTTTACAAAATAATAGAACATGAAGTCCACCATTTACCTTCGGCTTGCTCAGATGGCCGCCCCCCTGAGCCTGCTTCTGCTGGAGGTTTCTTCCATTAAAGGGAGTTTTTCCTTTCCACTGTTGCCTATGGCTTGCTCAAGGGGGATTTGTTGGATTTTCTCTAAATGTTTGTGTAGTCTTGACTTTATTATGTAAAATACCTTGAGATGACTTTGTTGTAAATTGGTGCAATATAAATAAAGTTGAATTGAAAGGTTGAATTGAATTATATGCATGTAAAAACATTTCCATAGTCTATGTTGGCGTGCAGGCTTGAGAAGAATATAATATTTCGTAAAACTGTCTAAATGTTTTGTTGATAACGTTTTGTGAGGTAATAAGAGTGCCTGAGTCTTAACTTATTGAGTGTATGGTCCTGTCACTTTCTCTTTATCAAAGTTGTTTAGGTAACGATTTGTGGGGCTTATGATTCTGATGCAGTGCCACCATCAGTAAAAAATCCTTACCACATTTCCAGATGTCCGTGCTATTGCCAACTGCCTGCTTTCTATATGAAAGTCCCGCTATCCATCTTTTGTAGCTTCTGGCTGTAATAAACTCAAAACAGAAAAAAAACACCAGTTTATCTTATTTCAGGGTGAGACATCTTTGCCCATCCATACTGTTTGTCTTCTGTCTATCAGAAAACTGGAACAGTGTTGGTCTAAGTCCAAGGTCCTCCAGCTTGGTGGTGAGCGGGGAGCGAATTATGAAGTTAAATGCTGTACTTTGGTCAACAAACAGCATTCTCATATATTTCCCTTTCCTGCTGTCCCGGTGGTATGGAGGAGGTATGCATTAGCATATTCTGTAGAGCTGTTGGGAAGATATGCAAACTGAAGTAGGTCTAGGGTGTCAGGTAGAGAAGAGGCAATGAAGTCTTTGACCAGTCTTTCAAAGCACTTCATCACAGCAGATGTCAGGCCCACTGGGGGATAATTGTTTAAGCAGATCAGCTGGGGTTTCTTCAGAACCTGAACAATGATGGACTGTTTGAAACACGTAGAGACAGAGTGTTTCAGGGAGAGATTGAAAATCTCTGTTAACAGCAGTACTAGTTGGTCAGTGCAGGCTTTCGGAATGGTCATGGTCCTGCTGCCTTCCTGGTATTCCCTCTCCTGAACGCACTTCTCACGTCATGCTCAGAGATGATGAATGTGCTGTCCTCATGCATGTCGCTTGTAGCTCTGTTGACAGTGCTAGAGTTGTTAGTATTCATATACTGACAACGTTAGCATTCTCATACCCATATAAACGGCACTGATTATTACTGAATTGAAATCCAGAGGTAGATAGAAAGGGCGACATTTGATGGTCAACATTTCCAGATTGGGTGAGCAGGAGTGTGAAAGAGGTACAGTGCTAGTGCTATAGCACCAGCTGTTGTTTACCATCAGACACACTCAGCCACCTCTTGACTTCTCCGACTCCATTGTCCTGTCATGCAAACTGAGAAGAATTAAACCGGCTGAATGGCGGCTTAACTACTTAGATCTACTAATAGCGCATGGTTCAGCCATGAAGCAGTGGAGGTTGCAGTCCCGAATTCCCCTCTGGAACTTAATCCTGGCCCTGAGGTTGTCGAGCTTGTTTTCCAGGGACTGGACATTGGCTAGCAGAATGCTAGGCAGGGGAGCACAGTATGCTCGTGCACTCAGCCTTTTCCTGACGGAATAGGCTTTGGGTCACGTCCTTTGTTGGTGCAATATGTTAATTTAACACTACTGGAACATTCATTTTCTTAAACTTATGTTTAATGGTTTCAAAGGCTTTGTAAAACTCAATAAATAATATAAAACTCTCATCAGAATTCAGATAATTGTAATCAGTCATATATCAAATGAATGTTATTATCAGTGTGTCTTTTTGAATGAATCTTTCATCTATTAATTATTGTAAACCTTGTTTCATTATTCTAGCAAAGTCAAATAATTTACAATCGTTAAGCAGATTGATAGGTGTTAAATTTTCTATATAGAGCCAGTCTTTATTAGATTTGGAAATTATTGTAATTAACCCTTGCTTTAATTTGGGAGAGAGTTCCCCTTCTTAAATGGATTCATTAAATTCATGTGGGAGAAAGAGCGCACGTTTTGAAAAAAATTTACGTTTTCATTGCTTATTTTTTTTAGTATTTGCTGAAATATTGTTTAAAAAGGTATCAGTGTTAGATGCAAAGGAGACTAAGGAATACAGGTTCTGATAATACAAAAAAGTAATATTTTGTCTTTTTGTGATCGTCAATTAATTTGCCATTAAATATTACTTTACTTTTACATTTCTAACTCAAAAAATTAGTGTATTCTTTTCACCCTGTTCAAGAAATGTACGACAAGATCTAATAAAGGCATCCTTAGATTTCTCCTCATTTAAATTATCTAATTGGTTTTGAGTGTTAAAATGCCCAGTTTTTTGTTAAAATTGATTTATTGATTTGTTTTTCTTTAACTCTTTTAAGTGTGATAATTTTTCTCATATTTCATCAAATCCTAAAAATTTTTAGTGTTCAGGCTTGCTTTCAATACTTATCTGTAATTTGTTCCATTTCCAATATTAAGACACCATCCTGTAATAATGTGTTATTTAGTTTCCAATAGCCATGACAGTTCGTCTGTGGACATGCATCCTGTAGTTTAATTTTAAGGATTCCCTTGTGATCTGTTAAGATAGCTGTTTTTTCAAAACCTCTGTATATTATTTGTCCTTAAAACTTATCCTTTAAAATGGTGATCCCCGCTGACTCATTGGTTCCACTGGCAAACCATATATCAGTACCCCACTGATTTTTCCAAAATTGTGCATCTGTTGATCATCCATTAGTTTCTTTAATAAAATATAAGCCAGCACCTCTAAACAAAACTTTTCATGTAACTTAATTGCATAAACCATTGGCATTTATAGAGAAAACCTAAATAGACATGGAAATAAAAGAAAGAAATATGTATGGATTAGAATTAGGGTTTGTTTTGTTTTTGCTTCTCCACACCTGGCCACAAATGACTACCTTTCTGCTTTGTCGCTGGGGGTAAGATATGCTTTGAAGCGGTATCCATGGCTCTTTCTATTTGGGATGCTTTCATATAAGGTCCCTCGCTTAACTCAATATGAACGTCATTATAATGGAATATTGTATGGTGTTCTTCTCTTCACCGGTATTAAGACAACCCAGGAGACTGCTGCTGCCATTGTGTTCTCTATGTTCTCCAACTCTGAAACCACTGCTCTGCAAATTTCCGTTCCTTTGAACTTTGACATTCTTTTCTTCATTTTCAGCCTCTCCATACAAACGGACACACCATCTTCTGCTGTACGATCTTGCTCGTTAACTTTAGCTTGAAGATCTACCATCGTTTCACTTTAATTAATTAATGAATCAATTAATTCATTAATTAATAATTTTCAGAGATGATTTGTATGATATTGTTTGGTACTTCAAACAAAGTTTTTTCTGGAGTTTTGGTCATATTGACTCCACAGGTACCTTTGGCAGTACTATTGGATGCTCCAGGAGCTTGACCTTTTGACGCCAAAAGAACAACATTATATAAAGAAATAAAAACACATTAGGAAACTTCAGGTGCATTAAGAAACAATAACAGTTAGGTTTTTAGGCATAAAAATGTCAGATGGTTCCTGTCAGTTTTGAACAAACATAATAACGCTTGTTGACCCAAATCAGTGCCTAGTAGCCTGAGCAAAGCCTGAGCAAAGACGCAGTAAGTAGAGGCAACAACATAAACAGAACTAATATACATAGAAAATAAGTGACACCAGAGGTGACAATGCACCCACCAAAATAAGTCTACCTGTATAGAATTTTACAAAGCACGTAATACAGCACAACAGCATTAATTAACAACATTCACTCCCACTTTTTTGAGCTTATACCACGATAAAATAAAAGGCTATACGTAAAAGATTTCACAATGTTATGACAACAATAATAGACTACACTTGTTTAACTACTTAGATCTACTAATTAACCCTGGCAGAAAGAAACAGCGCAGTATTTGCCCTCCAGGTGAGCATCCTGCCTGTGGATTGTTACAGAGTGGATGGTGGAAGTACTAAGTACTTTCCTTCTGATGGTGATCAGAGTAACAATGTTTTAACAAAAATAAGAACACTTAAAAGTAAATGACATGCAATAAAATAGAAAAAATGTTCTCAATTAAAGCTTAGATTTCTTTTAAACCTGTTTTACTTTTAAGTGTACATCTTTCAGTATCAATATTGTTTTATAATACCAATTCTACTTTTTTAAATACAGTGTTTCAATGGCAATGTTTTATTTTTCAGTTAAAGCTTTGTTTTCAATGCCAAATATTGAAGTCGCTGGGCTAGTGCCATACAATATGGGATGTAATAACTCTTTTAAAGTTTTTGCAATAAAAAAAAGTGACCCATTAAAGGGCAGTAGTTCCAGACCTTTCCATACATGTCCAGGTGGGATCTCAGTAGTGACTAAATTTACTCTGGCCTTGTTAAAAGATAACTCAACTGTAACTGCATACCAGCTTACGATATGTAAGTTTGTAATTATGTGTGAATGGCTGAAGGAGAAGCGGTGTAAATAACTTTGGGTAGTGTGGCACAGATGGCAGCGCTGTTGTCCACCAATCCTACAGTAGTTGGTTTGAACCCTGGCTCCTCCAATCATATTTTAAAGTGTCTTTGAGCAAGACACTGAACCCCAACTTAGTTGCTCCTGGCGAGTGTTAGCCAGCTGCAAAGCAGCCCCTTGTTGGTGTATGAGAGTGTGATTGTGAGTGCCATAAATGTAAATAGCTGCCTGACATTCTGTGTTGTTGCAGAACATGACCTTGCTCAGGCTCCATCTAATTCAGTCTCCCTTAGTGTTGAGGGCAGCACTGCACCCTCCCTGTAACTATCCCAGACTCTTATTAATAATTAATTAAATCTGTAAGATAATCTATTAATTATCTGCTGAAACCTGGAAGGGATACCTTAAAGAAAGCTTACAAAAGTAAAAGCTGAAAGTGAGCATTTGTTCTCAACTGTGTCTACTGTTTTTACCAAGCATGAATGTGGAAGTTGAGTGCTTAACCTGTGAAGTTCAGTTGATTTCCAAAACTCTGAGTGAAGTCGAGTATGGTGAGGCATTACTTTATAAGCTTCAGTTTCTTAAGCAACTATACTTAAAACTATATTTTGGAGAATGTTTTTAATCCACATAATTATTGTTTCACAAAAGGTATTGTTTTTATTCCAAAAAGCAGGATGTGCAAGCTGAAGTCTTTACACATTCTATTTGACAAGGTTAAAATCTTTCATAATTTAAACATTCATTTCACAAAAATAACATCCAAGTATTTACTCTCAAACAGTAACAAAAAGTTTATAAAATGACTTGAAATTTCTGCACAGAAATAAAAACATAGAAAATTTGTGGCTGGACTGTATGCAGGTGGCTTCCTGATTTGTTCCTCCTCCTCCTCTTCATGTCATCATTGCTTCATCATCAAGAAAACCTATATGTGTGACCGTCAAGGAAAATTATGGCAGCTATAGTAACAATAAAGCTCCTCTGTTAGCTAGTCTTAAAGATTTACAGTTAAATCAGACCATTACTTAATATCTAGGGTTCTACACGAATGTTTAATCTACGGTTTATTTTTTAAATGGACGCTGGACAAAATACCACATCAAATTTCAAATTCCAAGAGTAGCACAAATTGCACCCTATGAAATGGCCATTTTTTAATATAGCACTGTTTATGAGCAAACCTCTGTTTTAAAGACACAAAAATGCAAAGTACATGCATAATATTTGCAGATGCTAAAAGCTGTGTTTTTTTTTCAATGTGCTTTCAGTATTTACAACTTCTGTGCATCCACACAATCATGGTGTAAAAAATGTTACTAAAAAAAGCTGGGAAACTGTAAATAAAAACAGAACGATTAGTTTAAACTACAGTATTGGTTGTTTTTAATCCAGCTGACACTGAGAACTTTTAAGAAATATGGGCTGAATGAGTTTAGTAAAGATATTTCAAGATTGTATTTTCTGTCAGTCACTGGCTGCCATTTAATGGATGATGGTCCAACTGCCCTTATTTTTTTATAGTCCAATCCAAAAGTATTAGAAATGTAAAAACTCATTTGTGTTTGATGTACAAACACATTTTTGTTTAAAAATTAGCAGATGTTTGTAAGACACCACATTTTAGATAAGCAGATGTATTGTAGCATGTGACAACAAGCTTTCTGTTTACTCAGTTGTATAATGTCAGAGTTATTGTTTAAACAACACAAACCTCTAAATGACAAACTGTTTTTAGTCTTCACTTTTACATGTTAATAAGGTATTTGTTAAAAATGACAGAAATTTAAGCTATTGGAACCTGAAAACAGAGAGAAGACTCTCAAAAACATTAGAAAAAAAACAACAAAACAATAGTGTTCTGAGCCATATACATAGAATGGATTGAGCAGGGAAAAAAAGTTTCCAATGACAAAAAAACACTATTAGAATGTAACCCACCCCCCCCCCAAAAAAAACAGTCACCAAGTAACCAATAACCTCTACATAGCAGGGATGAAGGTATCAAAGCAAAAGACTTATCCGAGCTGAAACACACACACGTTTGTACCTCTATACTTGTGAGGACACTCATTGACATAATGCAATCCCTAGCCCTTTACCCCAACCTTGTTCAATCCCCAGCTCCTCTGGTCACATGTCGAAGTGTCCTTGAGCAAGACATTGAACCCTGCTTAGTTGCTCCCTGTGAGCGTCGGCCAGCTTCATAGCAGCTCCCCCATAAGTGTATGAATGTGTGCGCGATTGTGAGTGTGAATGGGTAGATAAAAAGAAGTGTAAAGCGCTTTAAGCACCAACAGGTAGAAAAGCGCTATTTAAGTTCAGACCATTTACCATCTAAGCATCACAACTCAATGCCTAACCCTAACCCTAACCAAAACCTAATTGTAACCCTGACCCTAAAAAATCCCTTTAAGGTCAAAGATAGTGAGGACTGGCCCAAATATTGCTTTTCTACCTTTTTTAGGAGAATAAATTAAATTCCATCAAATTAAAAATAAGCTAATTTTGTCCATGAAATGGTAAAAATTCTTAACTTCACCATTCTATGTGTTTAATGTTCTATTGTGACTAAAATATGGCTTGATGAAATTTGAAAATCATTGCATTGTTTTTATTTACATTTTACACATCCTCCCAAATTTGGGTAATTTGGGTTGTAATTGGTCTGCACTTATATAGTGCTGCCTTTTCAGTAGCCAAAGTGCATTACACTGCTTCTCATTAACCCATTCACACTCACAATTGCCCAAGCACATACAACACAGCTTAAAAACTTGACCTCCTGAGCCATAGTCAGGTTCAGGAGGCAAATCTCCTAACCCTGTTAGGATTAGGGTTATCGTTGTATCCCTTTATGGCAGAAAATGGCAGAAATGGCATTACAGGGAATGCAAACTTACCCTTTACCTCATACAATAACAAATGACATTCAGCTAGTACAAATGTTCCAATAGTAACAAAAATGGTCACTGAGTATATAAATGAAAAGTTAAATAATGCATCCCACATGTCTGAACACTGTATACAAATTAAATTACCCCTTGCCGTTGTAATACTTTTGGAGAGGATATTAGGTTTCCTTTTCTTTGCATGGTAGAGTGTTACCTTGCATTTTTGGATAGTGATAACCCTTGTTCACTGACACTTTTTGGCACTGTCAAACTTATGATGATAAAATGCCTTTCTTAGCAATTTGGCAATGAGGAATATTATACTTAAATTACTTTTAATTTTTTGGCAGATTCTTTTCTCTGAAGGGAAATAAAAGGGAGGGCCACTTTTCCCCCTGAACAACAATTTCCTGTAGAACAAAGCACCTATGGAACTCTCACAGTAGCGCTATGGCTGTCCTTGTGGCAGTTCATAATGTTAAGCTATACATGAGGGGTAAAGAGGCAATGGTGCAAGTGAAGAAGTAGACAATGTTATATATTGTTAAATATATCACAGAAAAGGTTTTTCTGACAAATAGCAAAGGTAGTTTGCAAACCTAAATTAACAGCTGGTAAAAGTAAATGGACAGAGGAAAGATAGAAAATGTAATCAAAGAAACAGAAAACTGGTACAGTGAAGCTTTGCAGTTACAGTATACCTGTTCTGTCTTTAAATTTACTACAGTGCCATTAACTGTAATCTACAGATGCCCTTGTGGTTGAAGTAAATATGACTTTAATGAGGGGAGAATTAGATATTGTAATATATAATGTTATTTTGCGGAGCTGTCATTGGCTGTAAAGGATATGAATCATAGTCGAGTTTCTGGGTGAGAACTCCTGTCAAGATGAACTCAGCGTTGTGGACATCTAGAGAAAAAACAACATCATAAAAACTATCAGCCCACATCAGCTCAAAAACATCAGCCAAAGGTTCTAATAAAGCATCATGGTTTAGACACAGTTTATATGGTCCATTTAAAGACAATCTCTGGAGCTTTACACCAAATACAGTGATGTACTGTCATGTCAGGTTGTTAGAGGTTTACAGTATCCCATTAATATACAGTGTGCTGGTAACACAAGAAAAACAAAAATGCACACAAGCACATATCCCGAGTTTCATGATGATTTTTTTTATAGAATTTCAATTATAATTGTTCAAAGTATGCACAGCAAGACATTATTCCTACCCCCTAAATAGTCCAGTCTTAACTAGTAATCTGTGTTTTACAGACTAATATGAAGTTTCTCCACAATACAATTAAATGAAGAGCTTGTTCCATCCAAGTCAAAGGAATGTTGTGCAATCTACATTTCCTCCGTAAATAGTTCAGTTAACTTTAGTTTAAATACTGTAACAGAAAAGAACACAAAATAGAATGGTATTTTTAATTTTTTGTAATTCATTACATTGACCCCCCCCATTCATACCCCTTGAAATCTTTGTCAAGTCATTATTGAGATTTTATGTGATAGACCAACACAAAGTGGTACATAATTGTCAAAGGGAAGGAAAATTATTGATGGTTTTCAAAATTTAATACAAATAAATATCTGTAAAGTTTGGCCTGCATTTGTGTTCAGACCCTTTACACTGATAACCCTAACAAAAATCCAGAGGAACCAACTGCCTTCAGTAGTCACCAAATTAGCTGTACAGGTCCATTCCACTTTTAAATTTAACTTTTACTGTAATTGTTTACTATTTCCTTTTCAGTGTTTTTTTTTCTGCTTTTGTCAATATTTATCTTTCGTCGTCCTCTGTTCCCATTCACAATTTTGCTGCTTGCCTCCATGTTGGCAGCTTTAAATGTGCAAATGTGTCAACTCTCAGCAGCTTTTGCAGGCCACTTAACAGATCTCCCACGTAATTTCCATGGAAATTGCTTTTTCTAGTTAGTAAATAGAATCCATCTGTGTGTAATCTCAGTATAAATACATCTGTTTTGTAAAGCCCTCAAGAGGCTTGTTAGAGAACATCATTGAACAAATATCATAAAGTCCAAGGAACACACCTGACAGTTCAGGGATAAAAAGCTGTGCAAAAATTGAAGCGATATCCAAAATTTTAAACTTCTCACAGAGCACTGTACAATCTATCATCCGAAAATGGAAAGAGTACGGCCCAACTGAATATCTACCAAGATGTGGCTGTCAACCTAAACAGACAGATCTGCCAAGGAGAGCATTAATCAGAGAAGCAGTCAAGGTAACTTTGGAGGAGCTGCAGAGATCCACAGCTCAAGTGGGACAGTCTGTCCACAGGACAAATATTAGTAATGCACTTCAAAAACCTGGCCTTTATGGAAAGGTGGCAAAAAAAGCCATTGTTGAAAGAAAGTCATAAGAAGTCCTGATTATAGTTTGCAACAAGCCATGTGGGGTAATACACTGTATGAGGAAGAAGGTGCTTTGGACAGATTAGGCTAAAATTTAAAGTACTGAGCCTAATGCAAAACTATGCAATAGATTTCATAGATTTATACGATTTGTGTATTGAAATCTAAATGTTCTCTGGAAACTAACACTACACATCACGCTAAATACACCATCCCCATCGTGAAACATGGTGGTGGCAGCATCATGTTGGGGGGATCCTTTTCTTCAGCTGACAGGGAAGCTGGTCAGAGTTTAGGGGAAGATGGATAGAGCCAAATACAGTGCAATCTTAGAAAAAACATTGAAAAAAGGCTTGAAACTGGGGTTTACCTTCCAGCAAGAAAATGATCCTACACATACAGCCAGAGCTACAATTGTTTAGATCAAAGCATTTTCATGTTAGAATGCCCCAGTTACAGTCCAGACCTAAATCCAATTTAGAATCTGTGGCAAGACTTGTAAATTGCTGTTCAGATGGTTACAACCAATCTGACTGAGGTTGAGCTATTCTGCAAAGAAGAATGGCCAAAAAATTTACTCTCTAGATGTGAAAGGTATATAGATATACTCCAAAACACTTGCAGCTCCAATTGCAGAATAAAAGTGGTTCTATAAAATATTGACTCAGGGGCTAAATGGTACCTGATATTGACTTAAACTTTGTGTCCAACTTGTGATGGACACGCAGTGCACAGGTTTGTCTCTTTAGAAACAATAATTTAAGCATTGTGACGGAATGTCAAGGTGCTTTCTCAGACAGACCAAAGTACAAATGTATAAATGTTATCTTACCAATGTTTTTCAGGAAGTATTCTCTACATAGGTGGAGGTCATTGTCACAGGAAATTAAGATGATCTCTGGAAGGTTCTGCAACAAAACAGCAACATGTATTTAGATCTCTTAATAAAAAAAAAAGTCAGATATTTGCCAAATAATGTGAGGCATAGTAGTGTCTCTCACTCTTTTTTATTTATTTGTAATAATATTCATTACCAAAGACAATGAGGACTAAATTAACACTGTTCATCCCCCTGCAGTAAAAATGGAGACAGACCATCCACACTCAATCTTAAAGGGACAATGAGACTCTTTCCTTAGGAATTGGAGACTGTTTTTATCTTAGCAATATGAATTTATTAAAAAAAATATATAAAAATACATACATAAAAACTTTTTTATTTTTTAAAGGACTATTGCAAACTTGTTTGTTGCATTTTGAAAACATTACCAGGAAGAGTCACTGATTTAGAAAATATTAATTTTATGTGAACATGTAAATTAACTAATTCCACGTATGTTTGAGGACCTTGTTTTGCTTGTGCTCCATGATCTTTCTGTAAGACGGCTGTTTGGCCAGCAGCTTTCCTCCAGCACTCTCCAAGATTGATTTCATGGTGCTGATGCTGGGGCATATCCCTGGGGTGAGGTAGAAGTACTTTCCCTATATCATCCATAATACAAAACGGAGACAAACGACAAAAGGACGATTATACAGCCATGGACAGATCAAAGGTCCTGAAAAATATTTACCACATTAAAGTTTTACCAGTATTTAAACCAGTGGTCCTTGAGAACAGCCTTAATGAAAAATCATTCTTTAAATTTGGTTATACAATAGCTACTGAATGGTATAACTAACAGTTATTACTTATGTAGTTTTGTTCCTACGCAGACTGTGGAATTACATAAACCAGCCTTCAGTCAGCTAGGTGGCCAGCAGCACACACACAGGCAGCTCAGAGATGGAGCAGAAGAATAAAACAGAGGAAAAGGTGCGCGCCACATGGCTATATTTTTTAGGGCAAAAATAAAACAACGGCAAGCTGTATGGTTTATAAAAAGGCTGTAAGATACAGTGAAAACAAAACTAATACCATGCAAAAGAAAATATCGGCCAAAAGAATAGGAGAGATTCTGTCTTGAGTTTTAACTACGGTATAAGTTAACTAGTTATAACCCTGGTTAATGTAGCATGTCACACTGTCGTGTATTTATCCAGATCAGTGGCAGATCTAAAAACATCCCAATTTGTACAATACAAACAATCTTGAATTCCACCACAGCCTCACTGGTCTACTTCATTGATTACTTGAGTTTTAATTTCTGCCTGTATGCTAGAATCAAATGCATCAGGATGTAGTCAACAACAACCCAACGTTCTTGTGTTTTTGCAAGTATTCAGAACCTTTGTAACAACACTAAATGTAGCTCAGATGCCTCTTATTTCTCCTGATCATTGCTGAGATGTTTCTATACCTTTACCATCAGCAACAGGTATTGTGAGACTGTTTAGAGCTGAATGGAGTAAAGTAAAGAGATATTTTCAATGAAAATCTGTACCGCAAAGCTGTGGACCTCGGACAGGATCAAAGTTTTACAGTCCAACATGACAACTGTCCTAAGCACACAGCAAAGACAACACAGGAGTGGCTTAGCGTGGGCACATACTGACTGTATGGCCAGTTATGAATGTGATTTAGTCATGATGACTGAGTAGACCTGCTGCTTTACATTGCTTCTTATTCAGTTCAGTGTCTTGCTCAAGGACACTTCGACATGTGACCAGAGGAGCCAGGGATCGAACAAACTATTGTAGGATTGGTGGATGATATTTACATAAATATTGCACATTTTATAATTGTTTATTTACAAATATAAAAATATAACAATTTGATAAACAATTTTACTCACCTGTGACTCAAGATGACTTTCTTGTAAATTGACACTGTATAAATAAAGCTGAATTGAACTTATTTGAATTGAGAACAGAAGCTAAGTGTTTCAAATCAGCCAGGCTTTGTCTTTCCTCCTACAGCTCCCTACAGCTCCCCACTTGTATATCCTCTTGTCATGCAGCCCCCAGGTCTGTGAGGAACTCAGTTTGACTCTCAGTCACAAACAGGACAGACAGCATCATTAACAACATATTTTCAGTTCTGCTAACGCACCCAGTTTTTGTTTTTTTTAACAATTCTATGCTCTAATTTTATGTTTAATTTGTGAAAATGTCATGCCCAGCTTATATACTGAACTCTGGCATCAAATGCCGAGGTATATTTAAATACTCAATATGAATAAAGCAATTAGATCAGTGTCAACAAGTATCAAAGTCTGCATCTTTATCCAAGAGAGTCACTCAGTGGTGGCAAAGTAATGTCAGAAAGAAACAAACTTTGTTGAGAGATGTGTAAAGAGTCAGTGAAAAAAATAAATAACAGAGTTAAGCTTGTTGTCTGACCTTGAAGAGAGGTGCAGTGTGGGCTCTCTTAAGTGACTCTTCTAGACTAAAGCCAAACAAGACTTCTGCTTCTGCATCTCTCAGACTGTAACTCTGCTCATCTGCAAGACATTTATAAATATAATAGCTTGACATCCTACTAACAAACAACTACACATTAATTGTTTCAAGCAGCATGGGGCCTAGAAATGTTACTAAATATAAAAGATAAATTATGACACCAATTTTTTTGTGAATCTTATTAGGCCACACAGATGGTGTGGCCTAATAAGATTCACAAAAAAATAGATGATTTTACAAAAAGAACAAAAACAAAAGTACAAAAAAAGAAAAAACAAATAAGCACTATTCACTTTTGTTAAAAACTACACATTGTTTTAGACAATGTCTGCTTGTACACTAATCCACCTACCCACTTACCTACAAACTTCTGGGTCCTCCAGCTCTCTTCAAGCCACTCTGGGCCAACAATGTGTCTGACAACAGATATGGCAGTGAGGAACTTGATAGTGCGAGTCACCTTACTGGCTACAAGATGAGTAATCTTTTGACTGTCTGCTACTTCACCCCCTAAAGCATGTAACCTCTGCAAAGAGCCAAAGACAGACACCATTACAATCACTGTGACCTCTTTCAACTACTTGGTTAGATAAGTGAGTATAACATTAACATATGATGGTTAAACTCAGCCTTATTTAAAAGATGCTTTGTGAGAACAAGATGTGGCTGACTTTACCTTTATGTACTGCTGTACTTGTGTAGGCTCAAACCCTGTGAACATAACATGAGGAGTGGACTCTGGTGGAAGCTTTTTACTGGGGGACTTTGTTTCCTCAAGTCTACACACACACACACACACACACACACACAGTTCTATTATTAGTCACAATATCATCACTAGATCTAGATTTTGATTGTAGGACCAACTCCGCCATGTCACAGTGACCCTGTACCCAGATCTGCTATACTGACCTGGCCTTTTTGTTTGCTGGCTGGTTGGTGGAGTCCATGATCTTCTGCCTCTGGAGCAGCTGAAGACTCTATACAAAAAAGATACAGAACCAGATGACTCACATAGCACAACACTGTAGCATCTATCATTCATTGCCTGTTTGCACTTTCCTATTTGTTTTTAGGATCATTTTTGTATAAATGATATAACTTTAGTAATAAACTTTATCATGTTGGAAGCATGTATAGGTAAACCAAGTTTTAAACCTTACTAATTCAATGACTTCTGAAGGTCAAGATAAATTAAATTTCATTAGAATCAAGGCGCAGATCAACAACCATCTACAGTAATTAATAGGTTTTATTTGCCAATGTATCTATAATTGCTACTTTGATAAGGATAAGGATATATTAATATACAGTAATATATTATAGGTATTTCTGAAACTTATAAGATGTACACTTACTCCACTTTTTGTATGTCTGTACAAAATACAAGTAGTTTACTTTAACTCAATGAAAAATATTACACTTTTTACTCATGTTTTACTTTACACACACACACATTCTAAACATACATTTTATCACTTATAATTTTATCAGCCTTTAAAGAGGCTTACAATTAAGGAACATAAACCAAGAGCAACTTGAGGTTATGTGCTTTACCCAAGGACTCTTTGACATACAGACAGGTGGATCTGGTGATAAACAGTTGAAATACAACCTAAAACCTGAGCCACAAATGAATAGCCACTTCATTAGGTTCACCTGTACAATACAATCGCTCTGCTATAAATTCTATATTTGCCATGTTATAATTTTTCATAATAAACTCAGAAAGGTACTACTGCTACTATTATTAGGTCTTATGTCCTAGTTGGTAGTAGTCACTGTTGTACATTATATTATACTAATAAAAATGAATTAGGCAGCGTAAAGAACCACTTTTTTTCCAATGCACTCCACAAAAACCGCACTGTCTAACATGACCTCAATAATTAACAGAGCAGAATTATCACCTTTCTGATGGTTTCATGTTAAAAACTGAGAAATTATGACTGTATAACACTGTAAAAGTAGAACTGAAGCACAGTTACTGTATTGGACTGCATTACATTTTAACAGTGTACTTAATATATTGGACAGTGAGTGTAAGCATTCTAAAGGTTTGTCTATGCCACTCTTATAGTAGATGCCTTTTGTGCCTCAGTGTGGCATGTAATTACAGTCCACTGCCTATAGGTGGCACTCAGCTTACACTCATACTTCAAACAACCCATGCATGCTCAAATTCTAGTTCCTACAATAACATACAAAATAAAAGTTTCCACGCAGCTAAATATGTTGTTTTTACGCTGATTTTATCCTAAAAGCCTACCAACAATGAAATACCTATAGTATAAACACATGCTGTCCCTGAAAAATTCTTGTGCTATATAAATAACTCACTTTTTCCACTTAATGAAGTAAGGTAATTGTGCCTACCTACCAAAACAAAAAAGATTTGCATTTAAAATTGGTGTCTCTAAATGTCAGTTGTTAAAAAAGTCAGTGGCGTTAACCACTGAGCTATCCACCTGCATATATATATATATATGCAGGTGGATAGCTCAGTGGTAGACAATCCCAACTACGACCATCACTGAGACCAACCAGCTGATATACAGCACAGCAACTGTGATCCTTGAGGTGCTTGGCTATAAGATCAACACAAGCACAAATAAGGTGCACTATCCTCCATGGAAACGGAGGTTGGAGGCTAAGATCAAGGCAACACGGAGAGAAGTTAGCCAACTATCGGAATTACAGAAAGGCATGATGAAGAAGTACAACCTGCCTGAGAAATACAACAACCTGTCCATACCTGAGGCCCTTGAGACTGCCAAACAAAGGCTCACAGCCCTGGCTACCCGGCTGAAGAGATACACCCGAGAAGTTGATACCAGGAGAATAAACAGGATGTTCTCCACTGAGCCATCCAAGGTGTACTCACAGTGGCAGGGTAATAACATGAGAGCAGACCCGCCAAGGCTGGAGACTGAAGAATACTGGAAGAACATATGGGAGAAGGAGGCAACACATAACAGCAATGCCCAATGGCTGGTGGACTTGAGAGCAGACCACAGCAACCTTCCTGAACAAGATCCAGTAACCATCACAATGGCAGACATCCAAGAGAGGGTCTCAGGCATGAAGAACTGGACAGCACCAGGGCCTGACATGATCCATGCCTACTGGCTAAAGAAGCTAACTTCCCTTCATGAGCGACTGGCGGCACAAATGAACACGCTAATAGTGGATGGAACCCACCCTGAATGGCTAACGGAAGGACGAACAGTACTGATCGTGAAGGACCCCAGAAGGGAGCAGTCCCATCCAACTACCGCCCAATAACCTGCCTCTGCACAACATGGAAGCTCCTGTCGGGCATCATAGCGGCTAAGATGACCAGGCACGTGGATCAATACATGACCAAAGCACAGAAAGGAATTGGTAGTAACACCAGAGGAGCCAAGCACCAGCTCCTGGTAGATAAAGCGGTCACCCGAGACTGCAAGACTAGACATACCAACCTGTGCACTGCCTGGATTGACTACAAGAAAGCCTACGACTCGATGCCGCACACATGGATCATGGAATGCTTAGAACTGTACAAGATCAACAGGACTCTAAGAGCCTTCATCCAGAACTCAATGGGAAGGTGGAAAACAACGCTAGAGGCCAACTTCCAGCCAATTGCCCAAGTCAACATCAAGTGCGGCATATACCAAGGAGATGCTCTGTCCCCGCTGCTGTTCTGCATAGGCCTGAACCCCTCAGCCAGATCATCGCCAAGAGTGGTTACGGATATCGACTACGCAATGGAGCAACCGTCAGCCACCTCCTCTACATGGATGACATCAAGCTGTATGCCAGAAGCGAACGAGACATCGACTCGCTGATACATACCACCAGGATATACAGCCAAGACATCGGAATGTCATTCGGACTGGACAAGTGTGGCCGGATGGTTGCGAGGAGAGGAAAGGTAGTCAGAACTGAGGGGATTGTACTACCAGAAGGCAAGATAGCAGATGTGGAAGACAGCTACAAGTACCTTGGGATCCCGCAGGCAAATGGTAACCACGAAGAGGCCGCAAGGAAAACAGCGACCACCAAGTACCTCCAGAGAGTAAGGCAAGTCCTGAGAAGTCAGCTGAATGGGAAGAACAAGGTCCGGGCGATCAACACCTACGCCCTCCCGGTCATCAGGTACCCAGCTGGCATAATAAGCTGGCCAAAGGAGGAGATGGAAGCCACTGACATCAAGACAAGGAAGCTCCTTACAATGCATGGAGGGTTTCACCCCAAATCCAGCACCCTGAGACTGTACGCTAAGCGCAAGGAAGGAGGTCGAGGACTAGTGAGCGTCAGAGCCACTATCCAGGATGAAACAACTAAGCTCCGTGAATACATCAGGAAGATGGCCCCAAGTGATGACGTGCTTAGTGAATACCTCAGGCAGCAGAAACCAAAGGAGGAGCAAGGACAGGAAGAGCAGGATCCATCATGGAAGGACAAACCCCTGCACGGTATGTATCACCGGCAGATAGAAGAAGTGGCTGACATTGAAAAATCCTACCAGTGGCTGGACAAAGCTGGACTGAAAGACAGCACAGAGGCACTAATCCTAGCAGCACAGGAGCAGGCTCTGAGAACAAGATCAATAGAGGCTGGGATCTACCATACCAGGCAAGACCCCAGGTGCAGGCTGTGCAAAGATGCCCCTGAGACAATCCAGCACATAACAGCGGGGTGCAAGATGCTAGCAGGCAGGGCATACATGGAACGCCATAACCAAGTGGCTGGCATAGTACACAGGAACATCTGTGCCGAGTGCGGACTGGAAGTCCCGAAGTCACGATGGGACACACCTCCAAAGGTGGTTGAGAATGACAGAGCTAAGATCCTGTGGGACTTCCAGATACAGACTGACAAACTGGTAATGGCCAACCAACCGGACATAGTAGTTGTGGACAAACAGGAGAACAAGGCTGTAGTGATAGATGTAGCAATCCCGAGCGATAGCAACATCAGGAAGAAGGAACACGAGAAACTTGAGAAATACCAAGGGCTGAAAGAGGAGATAGAAAAGATGTGGAAGGTGAAGGCACAAGTGGTGCCCGTGGTGATAGGAACCCTGGGGGCTGTGACCCCCAAACTGGGAGAGTGGCTCCAGCAGATCCCAGGAACAACATCTGAAATCTCTGTCCAGAAGAGCGCAGTCCTAGGAACAGCTAAGATACTGCGCAGGACCCTCAAGCTCCCAGGCCTCTGGTAGAGGACCCGAGCTTGAAAAGGAAGAAGTAAGACCGCCCCAAAGAGAAGGGGCGAGTGGGGAATTTTTTTTATATATATATATTAATTATATATTATATATATTATAGGGGTATAGACTAAAACAGGCAGTGGATTCTGGTACTTTATTAACCTGAAACCATTCTGTATAAACAGCTTCAAAATATTTTTCACTATCACATTAGCTTAAAATTCACTGTAATTAAAAAACATTGAACTACATGTTGGACACAGTAGCTAATGTGGAAATAGTCATTCCTATTCATCCTGCCACTCTCTGTGCTCTTACAGAAATCTAACAATTTAAAAAACAGTTTGCATGCTAAAATATTTCAGCATAAATACATACATACATGTGGAATGCGCATTTAATAGTCGTATAATAAAATCAGTATCTCCACTATCATAGCTGAACTGGCTGTTGTCCCCAGCACAGACCCATACCAGTGGGGTCAGTGCAGATTTCCTGGTGCTGAAAACATTCTCTCGAATTTATAGATTTGATAAAACAAAAAAACAATCTTACTGCATGTTCAGGTCAGACCTGCAGTTTTAGAGGCGACATGAGATTACTTCAGGGGTAGAGAGGGACACCTCTTCTAAATGTGAATTTTAGTATTACGCTATAGGGAAAATAACGGCATAACTAATATGGTTTTAAATAATTTGTCATATATAGGTATTGGATTTGACTCTGAAGAGATCCTCAACATAACAGCTTTGGTCAGAAATGGCTTGGCGCCAAGAAAAAAAAAGAAAAAAGCTGAAGTGATAGTCTTTTCCTTGATGGCGATTAAAGACGAAGCTATCAATTTACTAAATATAAACTTATGTCTATCAATACTAAATGTAATTAGATGCATCTGCACAACATGCTCAAACATTCAAGAGGAATCATACACAGGATTACCTCACTTATTCACACATGGGTTCACAGCTGGAAATAATTTTGACTTTGCACTAGGCAGTTGGCTGGAGAAGATCCACCTTAAGGCTGGAACAAAACACTGGGGCATTTGCGTTAACACATGCACCTTCTCCGGATAGAATCTAGATTATGTCTGGATTCCATTATATGTCTGAAATGGGCTTTATAGACCAAATTGTCTGTTAAGGGACAGGTGGCCTAGTCTGACATAAATGGCTTTTGTTCACTCTTTCAAACCATGATCTTCGTCTTCAAGGACATTCAACTCCTCTTGCAACCAGAGAGGTTTTTTTCAGTCTGAGCACACAGCAGCAATCATCTCGTGGAAATGCACCATAAAAAACTCACCGTCAAAGCTTCAGGAGATACTTTAATCGGTGTTCTCCAAGCAGCTACAGAGAAAAGAAAGAGACCAAAGTCAGTAAAGTGTCATCACATTAAATCATTCCATTTACAATAGGTAAAGAAGAAGAAGAACCTTTATTCGTCACTGAGCAAGTATAGAAAAGATGCCATAGTCCACCCATCAATCACTATTAAATTTAACTGAGCTGGAAAAAATCTAAAAAGAAGAGCGAAGTTCTGCAAAGTTGGTGGTGGTGGGGCTTTTCCGTGGTATTAAAGTTTAGTTTTTTTACAGTTTTCAGCAAAAGCCCCCCCCCCAGTTATTACAATTTTTTGTATATTAGTATACTGTATCCTGTATTGAATAAATATTTTTACCCAATATCACAACCAGGGCCTTGTAATTACTCCTGCCATGTACTCACAGACATACAGCATTTGCCCTGGGAAAAATAATCATGGAGGCAGCTGCTTGGTCCCAAATTTTTTCTAAGCTAAGAGCAACAAGGACTCTTGCAACATACTACATAACTTCTAATAGTGCCCTGAACTCAACAACAGACTACGAATTAGAAATCAGAATTTAAATGAGCAGACAGAAGTCAAGACCGCCTAGTTTCATGGTATTTCAAAATCATCCTTGCTGTGCTCTTACACTTTACACAGTACTGTATATCAGCAGGCTAAACACAGATTTTTTTTTTACTCCTTACATATGGAAAAATCCACAAACTGTGCATAAATTATATCTAGGAGTAATAACTTGGATAGAGTGCACAATCTTTGATCTTTTTCTTTACTGATTCGGTAACAAAATAATTAACACAAAAACGTGTATTATTGGAAGTACAGTGGGGGAAAAAATTATTTGAACCCCAGATGATTTTGTAAGTTTTCCCACTAACAAAGAAATGATCAGTCTATAATTTCTATGGTAGGTTTATTTGAACAGTGAGAGACAACAATGACAAAAAAATTCCAGAAAAATGCGTTTCAAAAAAAGTTATAAATTAATTTGCATTTCCATGAAGGAAATAAGTATTTGATCCCCTATCCGTCAGCAAGATCTCTGGCTCCCAGGTGGATCTTATACAGGTAACGAGCTGACATTAGCAGCCCTCTCAGCTCGTTACCTGTATAAAAGAGACCTGTCCATAGAAGCAAGCAATCAATCCAGATTCCAAACTCTTCACCATGGCCAAGACCAAAGAGCTTTCCAAGGATGTCAGGGACAAGATTGTGGACCTACACAAGGCTGGAATGGGCTACAAGACCATCGCCAAGCAGCTGGGTGAGAAGGTGACAACAGTTGGTGCAATTATTCGTAAATGGAAGAAACATAAATTAACTGCCAATCTCCCTCGGTCTGGAGCTCCATGCAAGATCTCACCTCGTGGAGTTTCAGTGATAATGAGAACAGTGAGGAATCAGCCCAGAACTACTCGGGAGGAACTTGTCAATGATCTCAAGGCAACTGGGACCATAGTCACCAAAAAAACAGTTGGTAACACACTACGCCGTGAAGGACTGAAATCCTGCTGTGCCCGCAAGGTCCCCCCGCTCAAGAAAGCCCATCTACAGGCCCGTTTGAAGTTTGCCACTGAACACCTGACTGATTCAGAGGAAGACTGGGTGAAAGTGTTGTGGTCAGATGAGACCAAAATCGAGCTCTTTGGCATCAACTCAACTCGCCGTGTTTGGAGGAGGAGGAATGCTGCCTATGACTCCAAAAACACCGTCCCCACCGTCAAATATGGAGGTGGAAACATTATGCTTTGGGGGTGTTTTTCTGCCAAGGGGACAGGACAATTGCACCGCATCAAAGGGAGGATGGATGGGGCCATGGACCGTCAAATGTTGGGTGAGAACCTCCTTCCCTCAGTCAGGGCATTGAAAATGGGTCGTGGTTGGGTATTCCAGCATGACAATGATCCAAAACACACGGCCAAGGCAACAAAGGATTGGCTCAAGAAGAAGCATATTAAGGTCATGGAGAGGCCTAGTCAGTCTCCAGACCTTAATCCCATAGAAAATCTGTGGAGGGAGCTGAAGGTTCGAGTTGCCAAACATAAGCCCCACAACATTAATGACTTGGAGAGGATCTGCAAAGAGGAGTGGGCCAAAATCCCCCCTGAGATGTGTGCAAACCTTGTGGCCAACTACAAGAAACGGCTGACCTCTGTGATTGCCAACAAAGGTTTTGCCACCAAGTACTAAAGCACGTTTTTCAAAGGGATCAAATACTTATTTCCTTCATGGAAATGCAAATTAATTTATAACTTTTTTTGAAAGGCATTTTTCTGGATTTTTTTTGTCATTGTTGTCTCTCACTGTTCAAATGAACCTACCATAGAAATTATAGACTGATCATTTCTTTGTTAGTGGGCAAACTTACAAAATCAGCTGGGGTTCAAATAATTTTTTCCCCCACTGTATATTGAGCTGTACATACCTAACATGTTTTGGACCAACTGTGGGTTAGGCACCAGTGGCTCTGGGTGTGTGTAGATGGAGTATCTGCTGTGGTGAGTCTGTCTAAGGGCTTCAAAGTTGCCCAGCAGTATGTCACACAGCCACTGGGCATTCACACATGGGATCTTCCATTCTTTGGCCTTCTCATATTTAAGCCCACTTTGTCTGAAGAGAGATTAGCAAAATAATTATATCATTTAGGCTGTCCCTCCTGCAGCATAGGCCAATATGGCCAATATGTTAGAAAAACCTTAAAACTAAAAGTGCAAATGCTAACATTTAATACACGTACACTGTAGTCCTAGTCCACATAGTTTTTTTAAATACAGTTTTTCCTTGTTTTCCTACTGTTCCTCTTTAAAAAAGAAAATATGGCCACACAAGTACCAATAAATATAATACTTCACATGAAAATGCAAAAGAATACAAAACCAACAGGGAACAATATAACCCTAACTGTCAAAGACAAAGTGCTGTATTCACACAAAATCCTTCCTGTAGGACTGTGCAGCTGTGGCCATGCTCAGTCTAGAATGCTATATATAACACAGGTGAAAAAAAATTCTACATATATAAACTGACTACATTCTTAGTGTAAAATGAGTGACTAAACCGATCTGCCACAACAATCAACACCACCTGAAGGTCTTATTGTTGTGGTATACAGGGCTTGTCACCTATATATTTTATTGCTAGCCATGGTTAGTAGGTTTCATAAAACAGTGCATCACAGCTTGCTGTGTGACTGCATACTTGGAGACCACTCAGTGCTGACTGAACACTGTTTATATTGTGGCTGATTAGTGTTTGTGTTAACTAAAGTTTGCCTATGCCATGGCTATTGTTTGACAGCTTGTCTTACATGTGAAGCACATGTAAGACATGACTTAAAGTAAAAAATGTAAGTACTTTAGTAGTGCATCTAACAGAAGTACCTCAGCAAACAACCTTTGATCTTGTCTACTTCAATCTAGTAAACAGCTTTGGCAAATAACACTCCCAGCACTCCCACCCCAATGCAATCCACAATCTTACTCTTTACAGATGAGGACTGTGTTACTGCGACACAGATAACCAGTGTATCTGGCACCAGCCAGGTAGGCCATCAGCTTCAAGTCATCTCTATCAGCATCCACAAATCCTGTCACTGATATTATCTGAGATAAAAGATTTACAGTACATGCATGAAAGGTTTACACAGCAGAAAAATACATTATACACTCCATTAATTTTGTACCCTCAAGAACTGTAAGACTAATATGTGATAAGAGAAATATTTTGAGTCTGGGGTTTCTCCAAGGCTGTGTTATTGATTCTGTTAATGATTTTCATGGACAGAAACTTAATGTTGGACAAAAGTCTAACCACTCCATCACATTGCAACTGCACTGCTGTTTGCAAATAACCTAGTTCTTCTAGTTTTATCAGTCTGAGAAAACATTCAAATTGTACTGGGTGTAAGTAAGTTTATGAATACAGGCTATATATAAATTAAAGTTGGTTTACATTTTTGCAATTAGTTTATATTATAGTAATAAAATGCTGTATAAAATTATCCTGACTACCATAACTACATAAAAAGCAGTGTAAAAAAAATGAGATTTGTGTTTTTCTTTTAAAATGTTGAATACATATTTCCCCACTGTATACGGTGAAACTACACTGGCAAAATGTTTCTCATTATGAAAGTTTCAGTATAATTAGGACTTGTCTGGTTTCTATTTGTGTATATAGTACATTCCAAGGCTAAATAAAACAACATTTGCAGATATAAAAAAATTATGTGGTATATAAATACATGTTTTAACAATAACCCCTTAATCAATTCACCAAAACATTTCAGCCTGGCAACAAACATAGCAGCGGTTTGTCGGAATTGAACATACATGTTGAGAGCAAGGTTTGGCTCCAGGAGGAAAAGCAAAAGGCAGATGTAATGCCCGGTGAGGTGGAACCAGCCTCTTTTTCTTTAGGACAGTGTTGAGCCAGTGGGCTGTTACACAGCGCTTCCCCTCTCTCAGTGCCTGTCAGAAAATACACCACAAACATCAACAGTGACAAAAACTACACTATCCACTAAAGTAGCTTGACATTCATTAGGCTAGTCAACACTTCCTTCTACTAAAGCTGGGAATTCATAGCTGATACACTTGTGGTGGCATAATATTAATAACAAGGATTATTTTTGTTAGAGCATAAGGTTGAGGTAATACTGGGGTAAAAAGTTTGGTGGACAGAGCAGCCTGTATTTACACAAAACTGCACTGCATATTTTCTAGAACAAAGACCAGATCTTTTATAAGCACATCCAATCAGAGGGAGGGGTTTTCTGAGATCACCATTAATGTATGAATTTTATAAGATAGACTATTGAACAGTTTGGAAATAATTGTGTCAGATTGATAGGCTCTACCGATGTTTGAACATATGCCAGAATGTGAACTGCATAATTCTGGAAATATGGTGACAAATCTTCCATTGTTGAAATTAAATTTAAAAAAGTTGAATCCACTTGAGGAGGAATTCTGGTATAGCCCAGTAAAGCATATAAATAAGCCAACACCCCCCACAGGCTTTAAGACATTATTCAAACTCTACCTGTTTTTATCAATAAGCCTAACTTCACTTTTGAACTTTTCTGTCTGCTTCCTGGTTAGTTTATAGAGTTTATAACTGCTTGAAAATAAGACTTGAGTCTGATTTGACCAAAAACTGAAAATGTTTGACAAAACACACTGTATGCTAATGTGCTTCTGTAAGAGGACATTCATTATCTTCAACTCTGAAGGGCTCTTGAGTACCTTTGGCAGGTGTGTCACTACTGATAGCATACATCCTTACCTGTACATACATATTGCTGACTTGGCTCTCACACAGCAGGTGTGTGCAGCGGCTGTTCAAGGTGGGGTCAACAGTACCTCCACATGCTTGGATAACCTTCAGGATGAAATAAGTAATCTCAAATGAATCCACCACATTTTTACCCTTTATTTTTCTAGCTTTTATAGTAAGAACAATTTCTTGTTTCTTGTATCAGTCTTCTTAAACACATTTACATAATACCTAAAAGTGTTCCAACGCCCACAAATGATTCGTCATAAAAAGAGCAACTTACAATATCATTGTATGTTGGTCATGTATTTCTGCATTAACTTGCAATTAACTTATCTAGTTGCCAGGGCTGGGTGAAAGAAGGATATTTAGCACATGATGGATGTGGACTGGAGTGGGGTTTCTATCAGGGTTCATACACCTTTTAACAGGTCAAACTCAAGCACATTTCAACCACTTTTAAGGTCAATTTTCAAGCTTTACCAGCACTTTATAGCTGTAGTAAATAACATTTTGCACAAATAAATAAATGCTGTACATGTTTATTTATTTAAATCATATTTAAAAAAGGCATAAAAGACAACCAACATTTGTTAATATTAGAAGAAATTAAAATACACACACAAATTATTTTGAATAAATTTGTTACTGAAAAATGTAAAAGAACATTTATCTTGTACTGTGCAAATCAAAGCAAAACTGATTTGACATACAAAACAGCATTAACACAAATTACTGCCAAGTAATAGGGCGGTTTATACTACGTACACCGTCAATATACGTAAACGGAAAAAATGACCTAAACTCGGATACATTCACATACTTGAACGGCAGACATGAGTGTAGAGGCCAGTATAACATTTTACAATCGCAATTCAATTGGTCCTACAAGTTGGTCGGTTATGCAGTGAGATAACATTTGCTAAACTTTTCAGTTGGAGAAAGTTACTAATGTTACTGATGATTTATTGTCAAGGAAGAAAAACTTTAGGAAGCAAATTTCTCAGCATTGCCACCAATCTTCTGTATCTTTAGTTGCATATATACAGTCAGTGTCTTACCCTCTTCCATGTGGCTAGGAGTTGTTTGTCAGCCATCTGTTCTGGGTAGTCAGCAATGGAAAACACACAGCCCAGAAGAAAGCCATCCTGTGGAACTAAAAGTCAGAAAACATAGCATTTATAATTAAATGAAGGTAATTCTAAATGAAGGTAACACATTTACAGCAGTGGTGTATAATGCACACTTTCTCGTAATCTGTTGAAGCACCTCTCACTAATACACAGCCAGGTTAAATTGGTACATCAACTGAAGTGAAAGATTGTAATATATAGGCATAACATAACTTGTTAAAACTAGACAAAATTTGTTTAGCATAACTAAGTAATACGTTTTGCTCAATATCTAGAAGTCTCACATCAGACAGCACGATTTAGTACTGTGGACTAGGGAGGAGGACGATACTTTGCGACACCTGGGGGCTGCAATGAACAACTCCAGGTTGCAATTTATAAGCCTGCTTTAGAATTAGGTGCACTGCATTCCTGATGGAATGCCACCAGTAGGGTACCATGGACATCCCGCACATGAAACCTTTCAATGGCCAGTTAAGCTGCTCAGTACAACCACTGTCCAAGGAGGACAGTGGTTTCCCCATGTTGTACTACACAACATAGAAGAGTGATGGTGGTGGCCATGGTTAATCAAATGTTGACAATATGTGTTTTACTTGGTAATTTGGTAATTAATTCAAGTCATTTTTTAATTAATTCATCAAAGAGGATAACAATTTGAAAGCAGAACCAAGACAAACATGCAGGATGCCAATTTGCTACACTGGGTCAAAATTAAAGTATTGATTTAAATAATCAGAACACATAGAGCCATTCTGTGCTCAGGTGTTATGCATATCTTAAAATTCAGGACCCTGCATAAAAGTTTCAGCTATTTTAAAACTCTAGATTTTAAAAATGAAACGTAAGGCTTTCAAAGACAGACACCCTTTAACTATTAGTAAAAATCTAAATAAGTTTTTATTAGGGAAACTAAGACAAAAAATGCAAATGTGTTGTTAAGTGTGTATGAAAGGAAAAGTAGTTCGCATTAAAACATTTGCTCTTCTTTGAATTTCTTTTTTTCCCTGGATTCGAAACAATGAGCATGATAAACTATATAGCGCTTTTCTACCTGTTGGTACTCAAAGCACTTGAGTACCAACCACAAGGACACTTCGACATGTGACCAGAGAAGCCGGGGATCGAACCAGGATTGGTGGACAACTGTGCTACCTGTTGTACCACAGTCTCCCCTGAATGAGTCTAACCAGCTAGCGGACTAGCGTAGCGAGCTTGGGTGGTGTAACAAGGGTATATGGGTAAAGAGACATGTAAACACACTGTTCTGTGTGTTTAAAGTGTTAGATATGTTAACAATTTTAGGTGTGCTTATATGTTCTGGTTCTGTTGATTTATTTTTGTTGTCATGCTTGGTGTTTGTGTCAGCTGGCACCGTGGGGGATGGTGTTATGTACAGGAGTGGCCCTTGCAGTGACTGGCCTCTGTCGTGTGTTTTTCAAAGACAGCCATCTCTAATCACGGGTAGTTGTAATAAGGCAGGAACTTTGTGTTTTTCTGCCCCTGGCTAACTAAATAAAGTCAAATTAGTACAGGCTTAGCTTTGCCCCACCTCCCACCTTGCAGAAACCAGAATTACAAGTTTGACTTTATGAGCCTGCTTGAGGTTTAAAGTACTTTGCCCCTGATAACACCATCAGTAGGGTTCTGTGACCATAAGGCAGTGGAAAAGTATGCGACTTTCCGTATATCTGTACAGTGGCTAACAATTTGCAGTGCTCTGCAGACATGGGTACAGAGACAAAAGTTACATTTGGAGGTGGGTGGTGTTATTTCTCTTAAAGCAGACAAAGCACAATATACCACAAAATTATTTGGTTTTATGTATTATGTTAAAAAAACAAAAAACAAACACCAATTCATTGTTTTTTTTCTCTCATGAAGCACTACCTTATATTTTCCTCTACTATAAAATAAAACAGCCTCTTATATTTATCTGCTTGTTAAACTTAATCAGTAATACATTTATAATGGAAAAGTTAAAGTGGGGCCACCTGAAATTTGTGGTCCTAAAATTTCCAATGAAGAGTACTTAGAGTGCTAGTGGAAGAAAACTAGTCTAGTACCCCTGCTGACTGATTATACTCACGCTCTTGTCCTGGCTCATGTCCAAACAGCTGAGAGATGTGAGGAGGCTGCTGAAGCGGAGGCTGCAGCATTGTCTGGTGCTGCAAGGCATGTTGGTTCTGATGCTGCAAACCCGGCTGTTGCTGATTCTGCAGGTGTTGCTGCTGCATCTGTTGCTGTTGGAGAAAGTTTTGTTGTTGATGATGCTGTTGTTGCTGATGTAGATGCTGCTGGTGTAATTGCTGCTGATTCTGCTGTTGATTCTGCTGTTGTAACATATGCATGCGTTGCTGCTGCTGAAACTGCTGCAGCTGTTGCTGAAGTGCCTGTTGCTGCAGCTGCTGTAAACCAGGCCGTGGGAGCTGCTGAGGCCGTAGCTGCTGCTGAGAGAAGGCATGCTGCTGCTGCTGCTGCTGCTGAGAAAACATCTGCTGTTGTTGCATTTGCTGCTGCTGTTGCAGAAACTGCTGCTGCTGTTGGGGTAACTGTGGAAAACCCTGTTGCTGTGCAACCTGTGGCTGTTGCTGTTGATGATGTAGCTGCATCATTTGATGCTGCTGCTGCAGATTCATCATGGGATGCTGCGACTGCTGTTGTAACTGCTGATGTTGATGAGCAGCCGGCTGTGACTGTTGCAATAACTGTTGCTGCGGTTCTGCAGTAAGGTGCTGTCCAGCTAGTTTGGATTGATTGAACAGAAGAGGGTTGGTACCGTTAGATGTCTGAGCATGGCTCTGATTAGGCTGCTGCTCCAATGGCTTTGTCTCGTTGGCTGCCAGATTTTGGATTATCTGCAACCAAAAGGGGAAAATCTCTGTAAAAGCACTGATATAGATAATGAGTAATTAAGAGCAGATTTCAAAACTAATAATAGATAAGCCAAATCACTTAAGCCACTGGGATTTCTTACATGTGCTACATTAGCAGGTCGATTGGCTGGCTGGATTTCAGAGTTGTTCGTAATATTGCGAAGGGTTCGAGTAGTTGGGCTCCACCTGGGGATACCCTCTGAAACCAATAAACCTAAAACAAAAAAAGCAGAAAGAGGTGAAAAAAGTATCAACAGGATACTTGCACTAGCCCCCCTCTTCAGGATGGTCTTTGTCCTTCCTTCAAGCTTGAGTTCCTCTACCAGATTAGACTAATTAGACCATCTAGAAAACTACAATAACTGCATCTTGGTTGTATGCCTCTGTGAATCACTAAAGTTGCAGTTTAAACGCATCTGTCCGTACAGACTTATATTTAGGGACATTTACACCACACAGAAAAGACACGTTCATGTGCGTAAGACATTAACAAGACAGACATTATAAGAACAACTGGAAACACCAGGGGTTAAACACATCAGTAGAGCAGAGAGGTGGCAGTGTGGTAACATTTGTGCTTTAGAACGAAATGATGTTTGCAGTGAAACCGCCAAAAAATAAAGTTTTATTTCTCTAATTAACTGCTGTTCTCGTTACCTCCGCTCCCTTTCTTGGTTAAATCTCTACCTCACTTAACCACTATCTCGTTCTATTCAATTTTTTTGTAGGATTCATTAAACCTATGGCGAGCTACTTGGCAAGTGGTCTTGTTGAAGACCCCTGCAATAGAAAAAAGGTAGAGAAGTGGAAACTTGATTTCTCTTGTTGAGTCCAGTCAGAACTCTTGCCGAGGCATTTTGGATTAATAGCAGGTTTTTTCGGGAGTTACTGAGGCATCCCTAAAATAGGGAATTACAGCAATCCAACCTATAAGTAACAAATACATGGACTAGTTTTTCGGCAGCTATCTACTGCCGAAAAGCTATCTACTACTACTACTCTTTCGGCTTTTCCCATCAGGGGTCGCCACAGCAAATCATCCGTTTCCTCTCACTCTATCCTGGGCATCTTCCTCTCTGACATCAGCTAACCTCATGTCCTCTGTTAGGACATCCATATATCTCCTCTTTGGTCGTGCTCTTGCCCTCCTGCCTGGCAGCTCCATCTCCAACATCCTTCTACCAATATATTCACTATCCCTCCTCTGCACATGTCCAAACCATCTCAGTCTGGCCTCTCTGACTTTGTTGCTAACACAGGCAATGTGCGCTGTCCCACTGATGAACTTCTTATTCCTTATCCTGTCCAACCTTGTCACTCCTAAGGAGATCCTCAATATCTTCATCTCTGCTGCTTCCATTTCTGCCTTTTGTCTCTTTCTCACTGCTACTGTCTCTAACCAATAGAGCCGAGCTGGTCTCACCACTGTCTTGTACACCTTTCCTTTGAGTCTTGCTGACATTCTTCTGTCACACAACACGCCTCTTCACCTCTTTTACACACTCCCATTCACACTGAACTGTTGACCCCAAGTACTTAAACTCCTGCACCTTCTTCACCTCAGCCCCATGTAACCTCAAGCTTCTACCTTGCTCCCTCTCCTTTACACACATGTATTCTGTCTTGCTACGACTGACTTTCATGCCTCTTCTTTCCAGAGCAAACCTCCACCTCTCCAGCTGTTCCTCCAACTGCTCTCTACTCTCACTGCAAATCACAATCATCAAATCATCTGCAAACATCATTGTCCAATGCTGGATGTAACTATAATTTGGTTAATTTGTGCCTTTGCTTTGTTCTTAATTACAAATGCAGAAGATTTTTTCTTTTTTGTTAATGTAGTTTTTAGTTTAGTTGACTTTTTCTGTTTGCTTCTTTTCCTTTAGAGACCAGCTGTAACAAGGCAAAGTGATTTCCTAGACCTATAGAATCTTAACTTGAATGCTGGTCTGGGACCACACACAGACACATCCATTGACAGCCAGTTGAGACTGAGAGAGTGACACACATTGTAACAATGTGACTGCTACTTCAATGTAACTGTAAAAAAAAGCTCATTAGAATAGGACATGAATTAATACATATAAAAAACTTGTCTGATAGATGGCATCCAGCACACATTTGACACATCTAAATATTGAAATCATAGTTTGACACAAACCAAGATCAGGAAATCCTGTCAGATCACCAGTGAGGATCTTATAATGAATGTCTAATAGTGACATAAAACTGACATACCCTGCTGTGTACTATGACTGATGGCAGTGGAAGAGCGTGCGTCTGCAGGTGTCACTCCTCCACTGCCAGGTACAGGAGGCACAGTAGCACACAGGTTTATCAGACCACTGCCTGTGGAGGACGGGTCCTTTATGCCAGGAGCCCCACCACGCCGTCTGGCTGTTCCAGTTGAAATAGCAGGAGTTGGTGTGATAACTTCAGCCGGTGTCCAGTTGAGGTTTGTTCCCTCCTTCTCTGTGGGTGAGTCATCATCAGAGTCATCAAACATGCGCTCACTGCGACGTTCAGGTTTGCGAGGGGACACAGGAGAGACAGAGTTTAGTTTTTTTGGTCCTGGTCGTCTCCGGGGGCTGGACTCTTCACCAGATGAGCCACTGGACAGCTGGGACCGATGGGGGCTGTAGCTTCCCTCAGAATGGGATTGCTGTTCATATGACTCTGCTTCACTCTCCTCATCATCCTCAGGCTCCAAATATGTCAGTCTTGGGTGATAAAGTGCTTCATCTTTCCTGCTTCTGTCTGTAAAAGGTGAAAAACTTTGTTGGCATGCACTGTACTAACCTGGTAGTTTTAATGTTTAAATGCTATGATAAACAGGAGTGAGCTTGAGCACTATTAAACTTTCTGCAGCCACTGACATTGTGTTTAAAATATCATTACATTTTCCCTTGCTGAATTCCACCCAACCATCATAAAACCACTAGGTGGACTATATATCGACTACCTTTATTTGTAACTGAACTAAAAAAAATTAATTCTCCTCGGCTGAGATGCCTTTTACAATTATTTCTCAGTAATTTGTTTCCAAGTTATTTCTCAAACAAAATTGCTAAGTCTTTGGTTACAGCTTAGCTGAGAATATGAATGTTTCTTTGCTAAATATGCTTGTTCTGTTAAAGTTGTTAAATAATTAATTTAGAATGGCTTGTTTTAGACGTAGTTTTAATAAGTATGTAACATGCAGCAAAAGCGTCACCTACTGGCCATTTGAAGTTCAGCTGGACATGGTTTGTTGTGTTTATATAAAACTTTATCCCGGAAGTGAAGCTTTTTGACAGCGGCACGCGAGAGAGTTATAAGTGGAGTAGTAAAAGCATAGCGGTGTGACGATGTAGCAGCAACAGCAATATCTGCATGCATCCTATGCCTTTGGGTACAATTGTCGGTATGTATCATTGTATATTTACTATGCACATACTTAAGGAAAAATATGTTTATAAGTCTTCCCGTGTATTTTTCATGTGTTTCAAAATGCGTCCGTAACTAATTCACTTGTCAAGTAAACAACAACATTATTATTATATTTGATCCTTAAAAGAAAGGCGGCGTTTTTATACCTTCATGTATATTGCTTTTTTCACATGAAGGGGAATTTTTTGGGGAAAAACATTTTGTAGGTTGTGGGCCTGTAGGATTGTAACTACATGTTATTGATTGTTTGCTTTATTTTCCCTTGCTTTAGTTTTACCCTTCCAGGTCAATAAACCTGTTGACTGCTAAGCTACAGTCTCTGGAGTTCTTGATGGGAGAAAGGTGTTTAGCTGACTGTTAAGACATGCACAGCACCTGTATTGAGGACAGAACAACGCTACTAAACAGACTTTATATTATATAATAAAATAGGCACTCTGAAGACAATTTGAACTATGCAAACTAAAAAGTAAATACTTAAATACATTCAAGTGAAAGCACTAACATAACCTTTAACAGAATCGGTTATCCAGTCCAGCGTAACAATCTTGATGTTAGGGTGTTTCAGGGCACATTCAAACTTTGCCTGTATGACAAAGAAAAAGCAGAGTTAGACGTACTTTGCAAAGAAGATGATGAGAAATGTACAGTTCCATTAATGATAAATGCCCTGCTTATTTAGTGCTTCTTCACGGTCCCACAAAAGTGTGTCTGAATAGTCTCCTTTTTGCAACTTTGCAACCGTTAAGTATAGCCTCTTAACTCATGATTTTTTCTATGCTCAATTTTTGGGGAGGGGAAGTTTTATAAAAGCCAAACTTAACTTTTGTTCATAGATTGAAGCAACTTTTGATTTTAGATCAAGAAGTATTTTTTACATTATCCTGAAAGTTATGATCAATGACGAATTTGAATTTGGCTACATATATCTGGAAATCCTGAAGAACACTCCTAGAGCTATCGTCTATGCCTCTTAGGTGCTTCTCTTCCACTTGATGAACTGTGGTTGCCTTGGTGATAAAGGTATGGAGACAACTGACAGAAGTTATAGAATAGATTTTCCAAAAATAGAATGGGAGGCAGAGCCTTTAGCTATCCAGCTCCTCTCCTGTGGAACCAGCTCCCTGATTCGGGAAGCAGACACCCTCTCTACTTTTAAGACTAGTCTCAAAACCTTCCTCTTTGATAAAGCTTATAGCCACTTTACTCTTCTCTTCACTCTCTCCTCTCACCCCACATTTATAATGTCACTACTGTATGACATTAACTCTGTCTTCTTTGTCCCGTAGTCATCTTTCTCACTGTCTGTCTCCATCCCTGTCCTCAGGTGTCCCCAGATTTGGCGCTGTGTGTCTTCCAATGTGCAGCTACTGGTCCTACTAACCTGCCCAATGTTTTGTCGTTGCTTTTGCTGCTCTTTTTTTTCTCTCTCCACTTTCCACTCACCTCAAACGGTCAAGGCAGATGGCTGAGCCTGGTTCTGCTGAAGGTTTCTTCCGTTAAAGGAAGTTTTTCCTCTCCACTGTTGCCTATGGCTTGCTAAGGGGGGTTTGTTAGGTTTTCTTTAAATGTTTGTAAAGTCTTGACTTTATTATGTAAAATGCCTTGAGATGACCTTGTTGTAAATTGGCGCTATATAAATAAAGTTGAATTGAAATTGAATTGATTGTTTAATACAAACATTGGAAACTGATATATTGCTGCCCTTAACTATTCTTACAGAAACAAATCATAAAACCTGTAACCATGGCTTAAGATGGTTCAACTTCTAAAGAACTGTCATACCATCTGCATTACTTAGTAATTACAATGCCATTGCATTAGTACCTAAACCAACATAATGTTTCTACATCATTATTACAGAAAATATTAACCGCATTATCGGCTTATTACCAAGACATTATACCTCCCATTTTTACCATGTTATTATCTAGGCTGGTGTTTGTACTAAATATGACCTAGTTTTAGTTTAGATTTTTTAATAATAATTTAATTTAACAAATTTATTACCGATACAGACAGAGGCACATTCTCATGTTGATGTTTATGTTGATGAGCAAGAAACAGGAACAGAGTCAAAGCAAAACAGCTTGTTTTTTGATTGGACTCATTTTGTTTTCAGATGAGACACACATGTGGTCTCGGGTGTTATATTGAATATGTCTGCCTAAACAACCAGGCGTGTTGAAGCTACATATCTTCTCTAGCATTTAAAAAAAACTTAATGTGCCCTTCTGCTAATGTAATCTCCAAAAAACCAAAATTTAATTAGTTTGGCTTGGAATTGTTTACTACTGCGTGTGTGTGGAGTCTACATGAAGGAACAAGTAGACCATAGTCATGTAAAAAGGGTATTCTGTTTAATTCTGGGTTAGTCTTCTTACTATAGTTTTTTAACATTGAATAAAACAAAATAAATTTTGGAGAGGAAAAAAATAATAATGCAATTGCAATACTGCAAAAAAAAATCTATGTAAATAATAAAGATTACATGCAGATCATGCACTTACCCCCTTTGGTTCCTTCACCACTAAATGGGTAACCTTCTTGTTAAGGTTAAGTTGACATTCTCCTCCATAGAAGGTTATGTAAGCCCACAAAGTGTTGAGATCACCTGGAAGCTGTATATAAACATAAACACATTCAGAAACGCTGAAACAATAAATAAGCTCTACTGAACAAAATGGTAATTAGTCTGCACTTATATAGCTCTATTCTCAAACCGCTTTACACTGCTTCTTATTTAACCATTCGTACTCACAACCACACACTGATGTTGATGTGAATGGAGGAGCCGAGGATTGAACCAACAACTATAGGATTGGTGGACGACAGCACCACCTACTGGGACATTATTTCCTTAAAGATAACATAATAACGTACTTACCCTGGGAAGACAAGCTGTTACACCAAAAAATAGCTGTCCTGATTCTGGAGAGAATCCAGTAACTCTGATGTTCAGGGTTATGGAAGCAAAAATGTTGGAATGTTCTTCAAATTGGTGGACAGGACAGGGGAACCCTAAAAGCAAATCTGAATTTGGGGAAAATCTGCAGGAATTGGTGTAGATTTATTTTAGTTATTTTCTTTAGAGGCATTAAAAATATTTTATAACATTATAAGAATACTATTAAATTACTATTTTCCTCTCAGTGAGATTCAAAGAGTAGAAGTCAAGATCATCTTCCAAGATCTCTGAAGTCAGGTAGTAAACCATCTTTTTGGCATTCCTCACAGAGTATATCAAAATAACAATACAGTTTTATTATTATTGAGTTTTTTTTTGAAAGTTCTGTCTTTAGCTGGAATTTTCAAATTTTGGGGGGAAATTTTTCAACTGTTCCTCCTCTGTCCTAATCACATAGATGAAACTATGTGGACTTTTACGACAAAATATACAATTTTTGATGAACTGATCCTTAACACACCCACCTTGTTTAATTGTAGAAACTATATGAGCAAAAGAAATGTTTAGATGGGCTAATTAAAGTAATTAAGTTACCAGCGGCAGTAATGTGGACACACTTGGATCCAACAGCTGTTTAACTTATATTAAATAAAGTCTGGGGATCTAGTGTCACCAACCACTTACTGTTGTACCATTGCAAAATTTTTCCCAAAGATATCCTGAATGAATTTGATGTGCAAAAATGTGTTCAGGTGGAAAAAAAAAAAAAAAACAATAAAAAGGTATGGGGTTTGTAGTTCCTGTGACCATGAGGACAACCTCTTCACCAAGGCATTAAAATCCCCTCAATTATTGAATGGGTGATGGCATGTGTTGAAGTTAAAAGGTACAAATACAGTTTGGATAGCATTTTACAGAATCCCTCTTAAATTTCTGCAATAATAATAAAAATCTAATTTATTACCTCTGGTATAGAACTATGTAATACAAACATGAAAAATTTTAGACTTGGTGGAAGGATACGGTAGCAGGTCCCCACATCGCACTGAGAGAATCACCCAGGATGGCTGAAATACATTAAGAGTGTGGTTAAAATAATAATTAAGAGAATTTATTTTAAAAAAATATATATATATATATTTTTTTTTTTTCTTCATTTTGCCAGCTCCCAGTTTGTATGGTTAAAAATAACCTTAAATCTTAAAAGCCAACACCCGCTATAAAAATTCTGCTGGATGAAAAAAATATTGGACTTTTTAAAATGTTTAAAAATATGATGACTTCCACAAACACAAAAATCTAACCTTGACTGAATATAAACATACCTACCTTGACAACTGGCAAGTCAAAAACCTCTCTTGACTCGCCCACCTCAGGGTTGTCTCCATCTTCTGCAATGATGTGAGTGGCCAGAGCATTGTAAGACACCTCCTTCCCTTTACCTGCTTTAAGCAGCTGCACGACCTAGTAAATCAGACGAACAATCAATAACATTTGACCCACAACCTTAAAATGTGACACAAGGCTGTTCTCAGTGAAGCCATCTATCCATTATCATTAACTAGTTGTCCCATTAGCGGTCATGTCATTCTGGATTCCAGGTGTCACTGGGGAAATAGCAGGGAGAGATATAGACACATATCAATTCACACTGTCTGTGGGCTTGTGTATATGTATGTGTATGTATATATATATGTGTGTGTGTGTGTGTGTGTGTGTTACCTCCAAACATAAGCCCCTGTACCCAGAATTTAACCACTGAAAACCCCAAAAGTACCACACAAACCAAAGATTTGAATTCACCACAATGCACATACACAATGTTCAGTTCATACGAGGAAATGGGATACAGGGAATGGTGATACATGTTTACATAACATTCAACCTGATGTGCCACAAGTTCTCGTGCCAGCTGAGACTGCAGCCCCCACTCTCCTAAACCAGATGAGACCCTGTACCTACTTTATCACTCACTGAGTCTTCTCAAGCTACAGACTAAACACTATATTATTTAAAATGCCTTGCATATGATGAATGTATGACTACCTTTTTCAAATCAAAATACATGTGAAATGCCACAAGCACTAATTACCAAAACAAGACTGTTATCCAGTGTTTACGTTGGCAACTGATTCCTATCCTGTTTTATTAATTAATGATGACTTCTTGCTAAAGAATTACTGAAGCTAAATGTTCACATGATGTTTAAACCTAGGTTCAAGTATATGTTGTGATCTGTGATTGGGGGCAGTGTGAGATGAAAAACCTGTGGGCACTGAAAAAGCTACACCAACTGTGTAGTTGTAAACCATCCTGGCTTTAACATTTGGTCATAAACTTGTTAATTCAACAATCAAGAACGTAATTCTCTTGTCTTAAATTAGTAGTATACAGGACAGCATAAAGTACAGCACATAGGCATCATCTTTTCACCTGCTGCACACAGGTCCTCCTTTTCCAATTCAGAAAATCTGAAAATAATGACTGGATTTGCATCAAATAAACAAAAAGGCCCAAATGGCTGTGATAATTAAAGTGCTAATTGTGAACATTTATTTCACAATAAATGTTGATTTCCCAATATTGTCTCCATTCTATGAAATAATGTAAATTTTATTAATTACAATATAAAGATAAATCAATAACCACTACTGTAGGTACATTGGTATAGATAAAATCAAAACAATACCTATTCCAACTCTCTATACTTAACCAGCAAAGCTACTTATCCTCAGACCCACTGCCACACGTTTTAAGCATTGTCAGAGTGTGTCCTTAGATTTAAAATCTTAATTTGTTAGCAAGGGACTCACAAAGCCCCCTCAAGTAGTCCATGTGTTTTAACTTCACATTATGCAGTGGAAATGTAGCAATGGGAAGTGGTTTCACCATTGTCATGATTAATTATATTTGACATTTATATTTGTTGATGAGCAGCTACAATAATGTTCTTACATTACTAAAACACAAATTTTAAACACATAACAGTCACAACATTAGATACTCATGTTTTCAATTATGTAGTGTGCACTCTGACTGGTCTGTGACTGTGCAGACCACTGTACAGCAATCTATGATACCGCTGTGCAGTGCTGCGCTTTGGCACCTGTCGATCAAAAGCAGCATTTGCCTTTTCCAGTACTAACCTGTATAACATTCAGACCACCAGGTGTATTAAATGTGGCTGATCTGTAATTTTACTTAACGGATCATGCTTCGATGCTAACAAGTTAAATTAACAATTAAAGGTAGACCAACTCTGACGTCTAGTACGCGTGTTTGTGTGTCTTCCACAATTCGTCACAACAATACACAACAAACGCCAGCTTTAGCTCTAGCTTAGCTAACTACTGACACATGAACCGCAAGGTATTAGCTAACAGCTAGCTATCTGTGAAAATGAAAATCTAGTGCAATACAAGTCGCTTCTGTACAGAACATTTATCTATCAAGTATATCGAGACATAGTGCAGACATCGACACAACGTCTTAATGTTAAAGAAGAAGCAAACTCACTGCTTCCCCTGTATCGTATAGCATATCAACCAGTTAGCCTGCTAGCTAGCTTCTCTGACGCACTTCATTGACACTGAATGGGACGAGCAAGTTAGCTTGCTACTAACTTGTCTACAAGAAGCTAAAGTCAAGGAGCTCACCTTTCGATCAATGTCTCCAACAACGTAGAATTTGACGTCTTTAAAAAGTTCGAGGGAAGGCTTATTGTCCTCTTCAGACATGACTGTCCATTAATATCACAGAACGATAAGGTCAATAAGCAGTCTCGGGATAACACAATAGATTGTTGAAGCTGCTACAGCTGCTTAGTGCTCCGGAGATGCTCCAGCGCCAAATTGCTAAGCGCGCCTTGGACCACAGCATTTTGGAATAGTGAGGGGGGGGGCGATATTTTATATTAATAATGTTTTCAGTTTCTTTGCTATTTCCATTTTACCTAATTTATTGTACCGACTAACGTGGCTATTTACCAAAAGGCTTTCCAAAATATAAGTACAATGTAAGAAGAAAGTGAAAATATTTTATCTAACGAAAATATAAACCCCTATTGTCTAAATGTTTTTGTCTTGTCTGAACGTGGTGCAGTCATGCTAGAATGAACTATGTAGCCAAGACTGGACTGGTATTGTTATTTGTGAAACCAGCCTTTCCATCTCGTTTTTTTTTTCCCCTTCTTTTTTAGAATTGACATTTCTGGTAAATGCCCACTGCATTCATAGCTGACAATAACTCTTAAGTTCTACGCTCTGCAGTGAGATAAGTGGTGTTAATGTGGATGCTATTGTCATTTGGCATTCTTTCTATGACTTCTATGACTTCAGTGTCAGTGTATTTTGGTATGTTTAACAGTCTTCTGACTTTCTTGTCACCCTGGAAAGGTTAACAAACTGCAGGGTGTTGTGGGTGTTGTGTGTTGTGATAAAAGTGAGAAGACCTAGAAAACATTTAGGCAACATATCAACACCAACCAACATAACATGTTGATATTGTCAAAGAAAAAGTTTAATAAGGGACTATAAAAAAAAATCTGCTAAATCTTTTTCTAAGACAATTAAGCTGCTAGAGTGAGACTGAGATAACATCATGACTGACGTTGGTTGTTCCAAAATGTAAAATTCTTGCACTTCATGCTTTACTTAAGTAAAGGCAGATAAATATTGGCATAAAAATAAACATCAAATAACCAGGATATGTACCCATTATGCATATAATTGGAATATTGTTAATATGTTAATATTGTTAATGTGTATGCATCACATATATTTGGTAGAGTGGCTTGGGATACAGAAGGCAGCTGGTTCTAATCCCACCTGACCAGGTGTAGCCCCATCCAGCAGGGGCCACCCTGGTGGTTGAATGGTGTCTTATGGATTAGAATTTATCTGAATTTAATTGCTAATTACACTAGTCGCTTGGGATATCAGATTATAAAAATGTGTAGTAAAATGCAACAGGCAATGTTTCCCAATGTAGTAAGGAGTAAGAGCATAATAATCACTAGAATGCTGCATTTCCTGAAGAAAATGTGTGTGATTGCTGAAAGCTAGCTGCTGACAACTGCTACCAAACTGTTTGAGTAATGCTAAGACTGGAAGTCCTGAACAATTTAGAAGTGTGTGACAACATGAAAGACAATTGCCTATTAGCACAGAAAGTAATTGTAACCCTCTCCACATTAAAGGCATCAAAGGCTCCTATAGAGCTAAATGAAAAATAAAAATAATTTAAAATATATATAAAATATTCTGCATTAGCTATCATTACACAAATCAATAGGCACCATCTCCAACCAGTTGCTACGAGTATTGCAACCTGCAGTACCGCGAACGTCCGGTCAGATTTAATGAGAATTAAAAAAATTAAAAATGAGAATTAAAAATACATAAAAGAAAAAAATATTTATTGTAATATCGGAATGGTCCAGCAGTGGCTGCAGCGCTTCCATCGCTTTAGCTCTTAGATTTGAAATACTTTAATTTTAAATTTGTTCAGTCAGGAAAAAAAGTTCTTAAACAATCGCATTTCCGCGAACGGTCGCACGATGGCGGAGTGGCCACATGCATGTAGTAGGTGAAGCAGTGCTCACATTTCCAGCATTTATAGTTTTTTAGATAAAAGGCCTTAACTTCGGCGATAGCTCCATCTAGTCGCAAACAGGCAGGTCATTACATAGGTGTGTTCAGAGTGGCCTCCGGATCATATGACCCAAATTTCATAAATGCAGGTTGATCTCTTGAAAATTGAAGTTCGATCCCACATTAAGGGCCACACGGTGGCGCTACAGAGTTCGTACCAACGTTCCGTCTAATTTTTCATGTGTCTGAGCAAACACACAAACTCCGTGAGCGGTCCCTTGGACCACTGTGAGCAACAGCAGACGTGTGCACTGTGGTCACACCAGCATCGCATCCATCCAAGTTACATGATTTATTAAAAGAATCAATGTACAGCATATGGATTTCTGTTTTATATATATATATATTTTATATTTATATTTTTATTTATTTATGTATGTATGTTATTTGTCCCACTTTCAACGAAAATTCCAAAATTCTTTTTCATGATCTGTGTAGTGAGGGGATGTGCCACCGCCCGTTCGTTTTGCCATTATTATAAAGGGTCAACATAAGCATCACTTCTCATCATCAGCGTGTCACACACCGCTATGAAAGCTAAAAAACACCGGCGGCGGCACATGAGGACGCTGTCATAGTCTGTCAATGACGTTGAATAGCTGCTTAAATATGTATGTGAATCGCATTATTTGCTGAAGCAGCCAGTGCTCGGTCACTCACTGACTCACATCTGACATTGCAAAATAGCACAGAATGAATTGTTATTTGTTTATCTCATTTTCAATTCAGATTGGGGCTTTTTTGTAAGTGTGTGCGCGCAGCGCAGATTTTATGTACGCATAGACCGTGTCAGCAGTGCGCAATTGCGCACGCGCGCAGCTTAGAGGGAACATTACGAACCACTGGTTCGTAACGTTAAATGTGAACCATTTTTTAATGGGCAACTGTGCACAAAGTTTTATAACGTTGTGATTTATATATATATATATATTGAGTTATTGCAGTGGAAAGATTGTTGTCATAGACAGCAAAGCAAAAATAAATTTCATATAAAATTTCAAAACAATTATCAAATCACAGTTGTGATCATGAACAGATTGACAGAATTTGTAGTTTTGCAGATATAATCCCCTCTAAAAGCCCTCATTGCAGCTGTTTACAGACACCCAGACTACTGTATGAAATATTTCCTCTCTAACATGGTCTGATACAAGGAAACCAATACTAGATTTATTTCTATCTAAAGGATATACACAACAATTATAAAAGCAACCAATTAAAAAAAACATAATTTTCAAATGTGTAGATGCAGATGTATTTCAAACATATCATAGCTATCACAATGCTTACAGCTGTAAGATTTAAAACAGCTGCTGAAGTAAAATAGAATGGAGGACTTTGAACAACACACATGAAAGCATCAAAGGCTCCCATAGGGATCCATTCAAAATAAAAATTCATTAATAAATATATAAATTATTCTGCATTAGCTATCAGCACAAAATCGACAGGATCAATAGGTACCAAACATGTTTTTGCAATATAGAGTTGGAGCGGTGTTTCTAGTTGTAAGCATTTATGACTAAATGCAGGTTGTATAATGTACTTTAGAATCCGGAATAAAAATAACTAGAATGCTGCATTTCCTGAAGAAAATGTGTACTTGTTAAACGCTAGCTGCTGCAAACAGCTGCTAACGCTGCAAACAGCTTCTACTGAATTTGCAGCCTTTGCTGGAGTGAGATTGGATGCCCTGAAGACTTTGCAGCTGTAAGATTTAAAACATTCAATAATTATAAATTAATTAAAACTACTACAAAAAACATTATTTCACAAGTTTTCAATCTGCACAGTTTTACAACCTTCAAAACTGATTGAGTAACGCTAATATTGGAAGCCCTGAACAATTTAGAAGTGAATGGAATGGAGTCTTTAATGTCATGAAGGACACGAAAGACAATAATAATACGACGCGGTCGTCCACCAATCCTACGGTTGTTGGTTCGGTCCCCGGCTTCCGTTGAGTAAGATACCGAACCCCACCTAGCTACCCCCGGTGATCATAGCAGGTCCCCCACTGGTGCATGAACGTGAATCTGAATGGGATATGAAGCAAATTTCTACCAACAGGTAGAAAAACGCAATATAAGTGCAGACTATTTACCACCACCAAGATGTCGCGATTTTTGCGTAGGAGGCAGGCCTTTGTCGTCTTCTGCTCCATTCATTATTCATCGTGGTATTTCATTATCCATGATTGCTGTGGCTCACCAGTCAATTAAACATGTTGCTAAGCAATATGGTAAACCAGTGGGTGGGATCAGTCACAGGGACTATATTTATTTTCCAAAAGGTCTTATTGATTGTGGGTGGCATGGGTAGCATGAATCTGCAGAAGGAATGTGGAGACGTCTCATTCTCCTGAATCACCTAGTTACCTGCGCTAATGTTACCTGCTGTTTGATCTCTATACAACAACAACTTTCACTACCCAGCAGTTTAAATATTATAACTGCGACCCTTCTTTGTGGAGTTTGTATGTTCTCCCAGCGCTCTGTCGGTGTTCTCCCACTGTTCAAAACATGCATACTTGCATACTCCATATCCTTGTTGCCACAGGTCAGAGTTAGGTTGTGAACTTGTGAAACATGTCCATATTGCCAAATAGGAACATTTCCATGTCCATCTTAAGAAAATGGTATAAAGAAAATATATACCCGCCATATGGTCATTGATGCCACCAGTTTTTATTAAAAATTTACACAGTGTCCCAACTTTTCTGGAAATAGGGTTTTATCAATGTTAGTGCTTAAAGCTTTGAAAATAAGGAAAATTCGAAATTTATTAGTCTTAGTTCTAATGTGTAAAAATTCTTGATGTGAAATGTGAAAAAGCTCAGTTACATGAAAATGTAACTGTAATTTAAATCCTATAATACAAATGTCTAATTTTGTAAGAACAAATTTTGAATTATTAAATGTACCTAAGTGTAGGTAGACTTCATTGTTACAAATGTCAAATAAGAAAACTGAATGTGGATGTCAGAATCTTAATGTGTACGTTAGTTTGAAGAAAAAAAATTAACTTTAGAACAGTAGTTAACTGTCTTGCTGTAGAAAGCAATTTTAATCGAATTTCATACCACAGACAGACAGATTAGGCCAAATGACAAGTTTACATTTATTTATTTGATGAAATGTCATGTCTAAAAAAGAGTCCTTGTGGATTTACTCTGTGTCTTCTTTCTCCCGTAGTTGTGCTTCTCTCTCTCTGTCTCCCTCTCTCTGTCCCTGTCCTCAGGTGTCCCCTGCTATGGAGCTGTGTGTCTAACAGTATGCAGCTACTGGTCCTACCACCCTGTCCATGTTGTGTTGTTGCTTTGTTGCTCTTTTCTCTCTCCACTTATCACTCACCCCTGCCGATTAAGGGAGATGTTCGCCAACCCTGAGATTGTTTCTGCTGGAGGTTTCTTCTGTTAAAGGGAGTTTTTCCTCTCCACTGCTTCCTATGGCTTGCACAAGGGGAATTTACATTTACATTTGGTTATTTGGCAGACACTTTTATCCAAAGAGATTTACAGAGTTATTTGGCACACACACGATTTTTTCAATTCAATTCAACTTTATTTATATAGTGCCAATTTACAACAAATTCATCTCAAGGCACTTTACATAATAAAGCCAAGACTATACAAACATTTAGAGAAAACCCAACAAACACGGTCACCTAACTTAAAATTGTCTAAATGAGTAACTACACGAAACACTACTCCTTTGCATTGTACTGAAGACACTGTATTACTTTGGAGAAGACTGAAGTAGTGTTAGAGGGCCAATGAAATGCCACAGGTACTGTAAAAGGGACAATTAAATGGTTTGCACTTATACAGCACTGTCTACCTATTGGTACTCAAAGGGCATTACACTGTTTCTTATTTACCCATTCACAGTCACACTTGATGGGGGAGCTGCTATGCAGCTGGCCAACACTTACTGAGAGCAGCAAAGTAAGGGTTCAGTGTCTTGCTCAAGGACACTTCAATGCATGACAGGAGGAGCCGGAGATTGAACCAACAACTGTAGGATTAGTAGACGTCTGCTCTGCCTACTGTGCCACAGTCGCACCTACAGGTGCACAATAGGTGTATAAAAGGTGTACAGTACAGTACCAAAACGGCTGTAAATTGTGCAGTAAAAAAACTTCAGCTGAAAAAAGATATGGCTTCTGGAATTCTAAATAATATGATAAATTCAGAAAAAGAATCAGACCAAATTGTGCGTACCTTAGATTGTATGTCTTTGTGTTTTATGACATAAAACTACAATGTCACCAGACTGATCCTATAACCCAAATTATGATTCTCAATTTACCATGAATATCCCTAGCAGTGCCCCATTGCAATCTCTTCCTGCAATCCTACATTGGCATCAAGCTGGCTATCAAGCACATATACACATGTAGGCGTGCAAGCATGATGAGCCTTGAGTGTTAAAAGACCATGACAAACTGGACTGCAGAAAAATGAGAGCAGTAATGGATGTAGTTTTTTGACAGATGCATTAGAAATGTCACCTCTTGACCTTGTTGGTATAAAATGTAGATGTTACTTTAGGCAGACTATCTGTCATTATTCCTGTCACTCTTTGCCTCTCCATTCCCTATGCCCAAAATGAGATACAGCCATGAGATCATACCATTACCATACACCTACTATTCACTCTATTAATAATAATTTGGTCTGTAGAATAGTGTACAAGAGAAACATTTAGATGCATATTGAAAAATAATGGCATGCTATAAAATTATGCTAGCGTTTGAGCTATCTAGAGTTTCAACCTGGATTTAATTGTATTTTTCGTAGTTATGTAATGAAGTTATTAAGATGCAAATTAGTTTGTGGCACATACAATAGATTCTATTTTTTATAAATTATTATTGATTTATTCTTTAATCTTCTGTTTAGAAACAGTAGAGAGAAAGAAGCAAGGTATTTTCCAACACATAACTTAAGGTTTTACAAACAATGGTTTTTACTGCCAACAACATTGCAGCATCATCAGTTTTAATTAGGGCTATCTTTGATAGAAGATAAAATGTATAAAGAAGAATCCTGCAGGAGAGTCAAAAAATCAAAACATTCTACCTTAGCACCATTTTCTACAGAACCGGTTCCTGTTCATTTGAAAATTAGGACTACGCAACAAGTTTGCAACACAACTTTGCCCTTTCTAAAAAGCATTTTTTCAACAACCCCCCTGGTTTGGCTGTGTGTGCTGCCTGCTTTTCATCTAAAGAGAAGGTCAGGCCTTTTTAAATATAAAAGCAATGGAGCAAAACCTTGCTTTGTTAGGCACTACCACTGTGAACTCATGCAGGACCATGCAACAGTTCGGGATGCCAAGCTCCACTGGAGACCAAGAGGCCCATCAGTCTGGTCTGCAGGGTACTTTCATACTGGGTTTGTCCACGGCACAATGATCAGGAGGATTAGGAAAGTAAGTGATAGCAAGAACATGCTATCAGAGGCCAGAAAAGAGCTGAGAGGATGACAAGCTGTGTCTAGGTAGGACTGACTGACTAAAGAATTATTGCTGTGTTTTCCATAGATTTTTTCCTCAGAGAATAGTCTCTTGGGCTTTTTTGCATATACAAATCGGTATGTAATATACTAAAATTAAGCACAGAGTTTTAGTTTAAAAAGCGTCTGAACAAAGAATAAAAGCAAAAATGTCAAGGGACTGTTAATCAACATAATGAGCATAAATGCACCTAAATCCATTGAACAAAACAGACACAGAATTGTCTTCAAAAATTAAAATGTTGTGACTGAGCAAGACTAATCAGTTTCCAAGTTCATACATCATTGGCAGGCTTGAAGGTTTGCATAGTTTGAACTATCATTCTCTTCTTTTAAATCCAGTACATTATCTACTGGACCTACGAAATTCTGTGACTTGAAATTTTTCTTGACTTGAAATGTGTAATGTGCCTTTTAAAACTCAGTACAAATACTCCATCCATATTACAATTTCATGTAAGAAAATCTAGATTTTTTTTTAAGAGAAAGAGTCTCTCCTTCATTACACATTTATTTACAAATTTTCTTATCTTTTAAGTGTATTTAGGCCAAATATGAAGACAGAAAAGTTTTAAACTGCTTACTGTTTTTTCAGTTAAATTATCTTATTACAAGATCAGGAAATAAAGTTTCTGTTTCATTGTCACCAACTGGAAGCCTTCCTGGCAGTTCTAGCTTTCAATTTCTCAGTATTGACTAGTCTGAGACAAAGCCTCTGTGAATATTTTGTGTCCTCGCACTAATTCCTCCTATCACTGCATAGAAGCAGAGTAGAATGGGAAGTGTCACCTAACCTCAGGGCTCCCCTTGTCACTCCTGCCCCTCATGGAGGTTTTTGTAGAGCACATAGGAAGCTGATTGTCCCATCTGACCTCTGCTTTATTTCCTAGCTCATCTCACATCTGGACACTAACACAATGTAGAAGACAGCAGAATTCAGAGTATGACAAAGCCTGCTTCTTATCTTCAAGGTGCACATTCACCACAGGCCAAAATACTGAAATTATATTAGACTTGTGTCACACACACCATTTTCGACCCACCTCTGTGATCTCCTAAGAAATACAACTTCAAAACCTTAATAATAATAATAATAATAATAATAATAATAATAATAATAATAATAATAATAATAATAATAATAATAATAATAATAATAATAATAATAATAATGATAATAATAATATGTGTATACAATATACCCTCCAGAATCAAATGGTAAATGTCTTAGGGTTTGTTTGCCATTGGTCATAAAGCTAAAACAAGGATAGTTTCTGTTATACTGAAAAGCTTTCTGTCTGTTAATTATGACTTGTATTTTTACGGAAGACACACGAAAAACGTACCGCTTTGCACAATCTTTCAGCCACGAAGAGTCGGGTCCTTTAAAAAGTACTCTAAACAAAACAATTCACAAAAAGCAAAAATCTAGAGACGGATTATTGTGTAATGGTGTTTCTCATCATGTGTTAAGTGATTAGCCCTTTAAAGTTGGCTATTCACACTTTGCGTGATGATGAATAATAAGATAGGCCCACAGAAGACCTATGTAGACATAGATAATACATGATGCTTAGGGTAAATTTTCAATCTTACCCTTGTCTTTACGCAGAGATGAAACTCTTATGAACAAAAGCTTAATTTGTATTAAAATTCACTTCTGTTTCTGCCTATAGGAGAAGCAAGTAACTAAGTAAAATGTATTTATATTCCACATAGAAGAACTCACAAAGAGCTTTACATTAAAAACAACAAAAACAGAAAACCATGGGATATAAAATAGACTAAAACAGAACACATAAAGACAAAGTAAATGATTGTCTACATTTCAGGGGTCCCCCTGAATTTATGGTCAGAGTTAGGAGGAGTCTGTCCATAGAGATATTTGAGAGGTTTATTAAAAAAATGTCCACAGAAGCAGCAGTCTCTAACCATTGTGGAAGTGCATTCCACAATCTTGGTGCCACAGTAGCAAAAGCTCAGTCATCCTTGGTTTTAAGTCTGGTGCGACATACAGATCTTGGTTGGCAGACCTGAGTGCTCTTCAAGGAGCGTGTCCATGAAGCATGTCAGATAGGTACTCAGATGTCTAACTAACCGTGAAGGGCTCTATACGTAATAACCAGAACCCTGAAATTAATTCTAGAACTAAGAGAGCCAATGGAAAGAAGCCAAAATGGGGGTAGTGTGACTATGTTTGTGTGATTTTGTCAACAGCCTGGCAGCAGCATTCTGGACCAGCTTGAGACGCTCTACTGATGTTTTACCAGGACATGTGAAAATAGAATTGCAATAATCAAGTTGCGATAATACAAAAGCATGAATAATCATTTCAAGTTCAGAGTGTGACACAACAGTCCTAATTTTGGCAATAGTTTTAAGGCGAAAAAAGCCTGTACGGATCAAGGCATTGATATGATTATAAAGATTCATATCCTGATCAAAAACAATATCAATATCAGGGAGGAATGTACTCTGTAGGCTACAGTTGTCAAATGTCAGAATGGCTGGTGGACCTTTAGCTTAAAAGGCTGTTCATCCTATCCATCCATCCATTATCTTAACCGCTTGTTCTCTTCAGGTTCACAGGGGGCTGCACCCTATCCCAGCTGTCATTTTGAGTGGGAGTAGGGTAAAACCAATCTATCTTAGGGCCAACACAGACAATAACACACAGACAGACAATCATTCTAAATATGGTTGGGGGCCAGTTAAAATGTATTAAATGAAAAAAAATTGTATTAAATTTGTAAATATATATTTTGATATATATATTGTGTGTGTGCATTCTATATGCTAGACTGTTTAGTCTACTGTAAAAAAGTATACAGGTCACCTTTTGAAAATGTAGCATACAAACAAAGGTAAATTATATATTTCAAACCTGATTGCCTGGCTAATTGTAAAACGGTTCTTAATGTGCTGTTAAAAGACAAGTCTGATAATACCTTACAACAAAATTTAGTTGATTATTTCAGCTTAAATTTTGAGCATATTGCATGTTGAACATTAAAGTGCATGGGGCCTACACCAACTTCAATCACACTTGTGAATCAGCAACGACTTCAGTTCTGACATGTTATGCTCTAAGCTGTACAATGTGTCGACTCGTCATGTTAGTTATTTATGTCTTATACCATTCTGTTATTGATTAAGTAGAGCTTTCATTCAGCTACCGAGTAACTGAAAGCTGGGCTGCATTCTTTTACTAAGACGTTTCCGATGGAACAGGAATGCAACATCAAGTGGAGTGGATTGGATTAAACTGTGCCTCCAGGGAACTCCGGGAACCTCACATGACAAGAACTGGCTGAGTTGATTGGACCGAGGCACGTGTCTAATATATCGTCATCGCAGCTTCTCTCAGCCAATCAGAAATTAGAATCAAAATCCGTAGTAAAAGTATTTGAGCGGTGTCTTCTTCAAGGCAGTTTAATTCTGTTAGAAGCATCGATAACTGCGTGCAGGGAGACGGAAAATTTGTATAGTTTTACTCAGTTTCTTAGTTTGAAATAAAAAAATCTGAGCTCAGACCAAGGAGTAGGCTTTTACCAGAAAGAGAAGCATGCTTTTTCTTTGCAAGAATCATAAGGAAAAAAAAATTCCAAAAAGGAATTAATTTCCTCATAAACAATTCAGTTTAATTATTTTTTTTTTTATATTTAATCGATGAGAACTCAAACAAGACTCATCAGTAAATAGAATTCACTACTTTGTAGAAAGGTGCAAAGAAGGGGGGAGCCTACGAAGCTGACCAGGGTTTATCATCATGGAAGAAAACGCTCACCGACACCCAGAGCGCCTGGTAGACTCCAGCCGGGGCGTCGAGTCCAACAGGGGCATCCTGCCTCTTCTCCAGCCATCAGACAACCAGCAGTCCCTTAGGGTCACTAACTTCTATATAGACAACATTTTAAGACCTGACTTCGGTCGAAAGAGGAAGGTCCTGGAGGGAGAGAGTGTGGGGGTGTTCATAGGAAGAGAGGATCTCACAAGACGAAAGGCTTTAAAAACTGACAACCCGCACCAGGGTGGAGCAGGAAGCGAAGAGGACACAGGAGCATCCGACGATCAGCATCCGGATCCTCAGTCAAGGAGGCTTGACCTGATAGCTGACAATGTGGCTGTTACGGGTCGCAGGAACGATTGGGACCGGCGCTGCAGGCCCCAAGCCAGCTCAGCTCTTGCAGCCAAGCCAATGCTGTGGCCAGCCTGGGTTTATTGTACCCGCTATTCAGACCGTCCATCGTCAGGTTGGTATAAAAATATATTCAGCGGCATCTTTTAAATAAAAAACATAGGTCATTTCTGAATTCGTCTAAATTCCGGACAACCTTCAACCTCACGTTTCAGAAAAAAGAATACACACAAACATACTCTGTTAAAAGTTAAAAAAAAACTTTTTTTAAAGCTACGAAATAACACTATTATAAGCTGTGCGACAGTCAACGGACTTGTAATAACTGAAAAACCAGTAAACCCGCAATCATAATCAATGTTAACATTAATATGTTACATTGTACATGGTTTCAATATTTAAAAATATGTTTTTAACACATCGTGAATATACTCGAAATTTCTTTATCGTAAATAAACAACTTAAAACATAAATTGCTAACCAATTCGTCTTGTATTGAATGGACTTTGATCGGGATTTGGGGTTTAAAAATAGCCTACAAGGACAACAAGATGACTCGGTGTTGTCAAAAAGAGTTGTAAAAATTAAGTTAGAATTAAAGACGAATTGAAATGAAAATAAAATAAATATGGAGACGTAAAATAAAACCAAGTTTAACGCCATTGTTCTTCTTTCTTCTTTGTTATTATTGAATTAGCATATTTTTGACAATGGGGTTGAGGGATGTTTAAAAAGTGAGAGCCGTGTGTCTAAGAGGAGAAGAATTTGGTGTAAAATGCTGAACACGTCTTTAAAGCCTTGCCACTTAGGTACCAAGCGAAAAAATATTTATGCCAACAACACTGATAAAATTTTAAATCGACCAACGTCGAAATCGTCTACAATACCGTAAGTCATCTGATTTAGCTTCGTTTTATTTTGAACTCTTTTGTCTAACTTTATATGAAAATAAATAGTAAGTATATTCAATTTTGTCACTGAAATAAAAATATTGCTGTGGTTTTTGCTTATACAAGTAAACGCGTGCTGCACTTTGACTTCCCCTTTGTTATGATTCAGTAAATCATCTGTTACAGAATCTGGCTAAAACAAACAAGCGGGCGAAAGAAGTAATGTATTCAAGTAATTATTAAAAAGACCTCGTGACGAATAGGAATAAGTAGAAATCGTTGTTTTTATTGTTATATGGGGATTCAAAAGTTTCAATCAAGGTCTAGGCCCGAGCCTTATGGGAATGACTACAAAGGACCTACAAAGAAGTCAAGGGTGCTTTATATTAAATATTAGTATTTTTTAAGATTCTGCCATTTTTTACAAAGTGTAAAATATAGTTTATAAGCAAAAGCAAGCCCACACTTAATAGCTGTATAAACGGATCTTAACAATTGGATAATACAATCTGTTTGGGCCTGCAATTGTTTTACAGGATTATGACCAATTTTTTGCCATCTTTCACAATTTCCCTGTTGAATATGTCAAAATAAAAAGATTTCAATGTTAAAATAGAAACACTGGGGTTATCTCGCTAGGAAATAAAATTTTAGAAAGGTAGTTTCTTTGGTCCCAGGGAGGGAGGGGGCGGATAACTCTCCACTCCTGCGTCATATAATAACCCCACCCCTATGCACCCTCCTTCCGGCTTCACTAAAGTCTACAACAGCAGTGCTGGAAGCTGAGGAAAGGCAACATGCATATTGATGGGCTGTTCCTTCATAGCTCTGCCGTTTCTACAATTAAACCACAAATGCTACAAAATATATTTCAAAGTAAAAAGATAGGAAATGTATATCTAAGAAAAATTAGATATCACCCACGCGCCAGGGATTGTTAGCGTGATGGAGCTTACAGTAAAATAGATATAGGAGGAGGAAAACTGTATAATCTTGAGGTAGGAAGGATGCTCTCCTTTTTATGTATTGTCCATAGCCTACAATATTTCTTTTGTTTGACAGAGAAAACACAGGTTACTGATGTTCAGTGTCACAACAATATAGTTAACTTGGCTTATAACCAAATGTCGAATGGTTTATGGGAGGATCGGATACTGTTTTGAGAGTTTTATGTGCTTAGTTAAAAGCCGGGCGTTTGGTGCATTTTCCAAAATTACATTTTGGCAAGAGAGGGGTGTTTTATGTTGATGCAATCACTTTTCATTAGCACTGTCCATTCTTACTGTGATTTCAAATATCAGAAAGTAGGATACTGACCCTAGCTAATGACAAATGTCATTTGTCTTAATCCTTCAATCCACCAAGGGCCCAGATCACGCAAACCAAAGAAGGCTCCAAACCCAAGCAAAGAGGACAAGCGTCCCCGGACGGCCTTCACTACTGAGCAACTCTACCGGTTAAAAAGTGAGTTCCAGAACAACCGCTACTTGACTGAGCAGCGGAGGCAGAGCCTGGCCCAGGACCTTGGCCTCAATGAGTCTCAGATTAAAATTTGGTTTCAGAACAAACGGGCTAAAATTAAGAAAACATCTGGGAACAAAAACTCGCTCGCGCTGCATCTTAGGGCTCAGGGACTGTACAACCATTCCACGACAAAGGACACCAATTCAGACAGCGAGTAAAGGGGGCATGTGGAGGGAAATGGATTTGTAAACCATTCAACAGCCTCACTTCAGTACCAGCGTTCACATTAAAGACTCATGCAGAGACGATAATAATATTTTGTTTGTCTTTAATGTGTATACACTTGTGTGGACTGGGCCTGACTGTCCTCAGGGCTGATGGTGTATAGTCCAAACACAGTTAAAATTCGGAACCGCCTTGCCTGCAAACAGAAATGTTTTGCTCTAAGAGATCAAGTTCACAAGTGCTACGTATGTAATGTTAACTTAATTAAGACTCTGGTTACGAAATCACATTTTGTGTTTGAACATGAGAGCAACATTTCAGAACAACAATTTTAAACAGAATATGATGCTAACTAAAATATTTACGCTATTTCTGTTTGTTAGTTCAAATGTACGGTCGTTGGGAGGTAAAAGAGCCCAATAGCATAATTTTATCCCAGAACTTTATAAAAGGACTTGTTTTGAATAACATCATGGACTGCATAAAATTACATAAAAATGTTATTTATGTTTGAACGTCACTTAATACATATGAACAGTGCAGTGTTATCAACAGTACAGATACAAGTGATCGCGAGTTGACATCAGGTATTGTTTTAGAAATTTGGAAAATCGAACCCACTAGAGTTCCCTACTTATGTTTTCATTTGACACTTCAGTAGGGTAATGTTTAGAACACTTCTTGTCCTGTTAGGCTTAGCTGTTGTGTATGATAAACTTTATTGATTTGAAAAGAAATAGCTGAAATCCAAAGATTTTTCTGTTGCATGTTGTAGACTGTTAATCGAAAAAACAGCTTTGTTTGTTCTGGTTCTCGCAGTTTCGAGTTTTAAATTGAACTTTCTGCTCTTTACATCTCGGTTGTGACAGTTTATCCTCAGATCTGATTTGTTTGCTCTAAAATATCCTCTACAGCGATTAAAAAGTGCTAAAATGCAAACAAATGATTTTAAATCAGGCGAAGCTACAAAAAAGTCAAGATAGGCCTAACTACAGTTCCTTAACATAATATCTAAACCTAACTTTCAAAATCTTATTTTATCATTTTATGGCGCATAGGACTGTAATTTCAAAAAGTCCTCAATTTAAATGATCACGTCATTTGAATTTTACTGAATTTGAGACTAAATAAATTGAAATAAATAAATAAAGAAACAAAGAAAGACTCAGAGAAAAAACTCACCATATCCCAAAGCCAAAACATCCATGTCCAACCGTCTGCCGACTTCGGCCAAACCATGGACATCTGTAGTCATTGGGCAACATGTAGCGTACATCCACGAATGTTCAAGAAATTGAATATTATATTCCTATTTATAAAACAATGAACACAACAATGTGAAAACTGAGCTCTTGTCTGTTTTGATAAATTGTCTCTCCTGCAATAAGTTTGTCTGTTTGCGTGCAAGAGCTTTGTCGGATCTAACTGATTTGGATCCAATCTAAATCGGGGTATACCATGCTGTGAATGAGTTTATTGTCTGTATTGTACTTCTAGGAAAATGTTTTTTCTTGCAATCAACGTCTGCCTTAAAATTATGGTACACGATATGGTATGATACAAGACATAAATATCAAGTGTTATACAGAAAGAGCAGCTGTATTTGCAATATCGCAAATGTATCTCTGACATCAGGATTTTTAAAGAATAAACAGTTTATAGGCTCTGAATTTAGCAGATTTTTCCCCTCTCACCGGAGTTGTTTTTATATTAATCACGTTAATTATTTGTGTAATACTCAATAAATAACGCCATTGGATATTGACTCTTCCGAATAAATTTGGTCTGTAATGTGGAACATCCATCCTTCAGTCTAATCATCCTTGTATACTGCTTATGTAGATGGTGGGATAACATTAAGCAAACAGATTCAAATGTTCTACTATCAAAGAAAAAAACGGTTGAAACAGTTTTTTGATCATGTTGAACATGTTTTGCTCTGAGGGTGATTTCATGAATAAGACATATATTTATTTGTATATCTAATGTTAATGTTTGCTAATGTTTAGTATAACAATAAGAGAAAGTTGAGACCGACAAACAGGGAAATGACGATACTTGCATGCTGCATGAATATTTTGGCACAATACTTACTACCGACAGTTTAAGTTAATGTCTTTGCAAAATCAAAATCATTCTAATATTTCATAACTATTTTCTTAGAGTGACAACGATACACTTTGTTTTACCATTTTTTAAATTTATTATCATTGTATTATATCGTTTCTTGTATGATTTTCCTCTTAAAAGCTATAAAATTATAGCTCTGACACTTTAAAATCACATTTTCTACACGAAAAACAAATATTTTATAGAAGAACTGTTGCACTGCAGTAAATGCGTATGTTTTAAAAAATAGTTTCTATAAGCTCCTTACTGTTTTACAAGATCCTTCACAAGATGGCATTGCCAAGCCATTATAGAGTATGCTATAGTATTGAGATTTATTGTTTTACAAAATATTCATTAGTGTTTAAACTAGTCAATTTGGACGTCAACTGCTCAGGGAAACAGAGCATTAAAGGTTCTTCTTCCATAACAGCTTGTTCGTGAAAGTTTAAGGACCAACAAATGAGGCCACACTGCAGAAAAGTTGTGAGAAACAAACGAAAATAAAAATTGGCCCTCACAATGTTTACAGTGATTGACATGTTATGAAAGCATAAGAATTAATTTACACTGACAGAAATTTTCTTTATTGTGATTTTTACCAGAGTTCACAAATGCTTTATGAACATAGCCATACACAACTTAAAAGTTCCATGCCAATGTTTTTTTAGGACCAATCAAATTAGAATCAAATCAAATCAATGAACCGGGTTTGAATTAACTTAATTCTGGAATATCCATAAGGAATCCCTATAATATCCCAGTTGACATTCTTTTCTTTAAATATTTTTAATACATATCATATTGTGATGTGTAATTCATTTTGTGACTGTATAAATCAGGATTTCCTTTGCCAATAAGCTCACCATTGCTGTACATTACAAACCATCTTTTATGTGTCAATTTATCAGGAACTGAACCACATAACTATATAATCTGTCCTTCTCAATCAGAATGCACATGTACTCTTTCAGCTAGTGAGAAAATAGAATTTTCACCATACATCAACAATATGATTTATATGTATGTAGACATTGAGCAAACTTTAATTGGAGAGTTTGTCTGCTGAATTCTTAGGTTCATTAATTGATTACCAACACACTTTGGGAATACATTTGGAATAAAAGCAAAACAGCCCAGGAATAAACTGGAATAGATATGGCAAGTTAATAATCGGTTTAAAGTCAGCATAATTACTAAAATCCATCACTGCTGCTAAAATCACCTCACACATACATGTTTTTTTCTGTAGATTGTTTACCTGCATCTGATGAAGATGGAAAGATAGTATTGAAAATGAAACTGTGGAGGAAAAAAAATAGTGAAATGCATCAGAAAAAATCCCAGAGAGTTGTCTTGGTCTCACCCACTAGCAGCTGTAGGTAGCAACACTGACTTAGCTTGTCAGTTGAGTGCAGAAGTCTCATCTGCCTTTTCTTTCTTAGCAAGTTTATATGTGGAAGTAACGCCCAATGATCACTGACTTAATGAACTGAGCTCCTCTTGACTTGGGTAAGGAGAATAAGCCATGGGCTGGTTTTCAATGCACAGTCTGTTGATGTTATATGATGGTAATGGTTGGGAAATGAAGGTCAATCTGCTTTGGCAAGCTATACAAATAGCAGCTGGATCCAAAAAATGGTGAAAGCAGTAAGGCAAAGTTCATTTGAACCTCAAGTACAAAATAAGCACTAGAATCAGAAAACATTGCATTACTACCCATGTACCATGTAAAAAAGTTTTTAATATTATTATTAGCTGAATATTAAATGCCAAAATATATGTAAAAAAATCATTTATCAAAAGTTACAAGCTATCTTGTTGTCATAAACTCAATATCTCCAAAAGGCAGAGGCAAAGGGCAGAGGAGTAAAGAAAAGAAAAGTAGGCAACATATCTCAAAGTACTGATGTCCCCTGTGTCTCCTGCAAACAAAAGACAGCCGACCCAGTCCCCCTTCCCCCCACTGGGTAATTTAGCCATAGCATTCTAAACGCTTCCTAGTCAAACTTGGAATATTGAACGAGGGGATGGGGGCTTTGTGGCGGAAATATAATTCTGGTCACTAAAAGCTGGTGAAGGTGGAGAATGGGAGATGACATCAGACCAATTTCACACCCTCGACTTGGATGGCCATGCCAAGCCTGGGCCTTGCCGCGCTACACTGATCAAAGCTTACTGCAGCTGCCCTAAAAGCCAAAAAAAGGGCGACTTAACTATGCTAATCTCCAGGACAAATATATTTTAATCTTGTTAGAATACAAGTTAATGCTGTAGCTCAGTGACCAAACTTTATGCTATAAAAGTAGAAGAATACAAGAAAACAAAATCAGACACTGTGTCAAAGGGTTTTCCAACTTAAAAACTGAATGTTCACTCAGAAAAACAACAGGAGAGAAATAAAGTAGCCGCACTGTCATCATCTTCTCCACACAATAAACTCAGTAGGTAATTCCCAAAAGTACTCATAAGACAGGGTGTAGAACATATTTTACTACTGCCTATAAAAAACCAGTTTGCGGCAAATGCACAGGCTGGGAAAAAAAGAGTTTTACATTCAATTACACACGATTGACTTTATTGTTTTTTTATGTGTCCATTTTTATGTACATAATTGTTCTCTAAAACTACATCATATGAAAAAAATGATGCTTAGTGTTTATACTTATCAGGTCCCAATAAGCCCAAATAGCAAATAGAAATAAAAAAATGCATATCCCATTAGAGCTCGGGTCTTAAGAGGTTAAAGTAATCTAAACATGATCATAAAGGTGTAGAATTAGGGCAATAAGAAAAGATCAGTTATATCATCAATTACTTGTGTGTACAGAGAAAATGGAAAATATGTTGGCATAAAATTACATATTCTCTTGATTTACTTTATGTGGAATCAAAAAAAAACTTTATCCAGCAGATGACCCACAAAAATCTCAATCCAAAATCAATATGCCAAGTACAGGAACATCTACTCAAAGCCTTACTGTAATGGAAAATAAATTTTCTCAAGATTTAATATGTATTAAATATGAATATCAATCATTTATTAAAACAGATTTGTCTATTTTATTTCATGTCAGCAACACAGCTGGTTCTACCTTCATACAATGAAAACATAAGACACCATTATAATTCTTTGTTTTTGTGACTGTGGTCCTCACAGTAGTCTGAAATCAGAAACAGAAAGAAAGCCTTATGGATTTTTACATCCTTAACTTGATAATTACATTCATGGAAATGTGGCTATATGTTGCAGTTTCATGACATAAAGTCTATGTTCATATAACAGGTATCGTTTAAGCCCTGAAACGTTTTGCTATTGTTCACAATTACCATATTGATGCTAAAATGACATTAAACATTCCCACATTTTATAGCTTGTCAACCTGCAGCCTGGATAACTTGTTTGTCTAGGCCTCGGGCCTCCATAGTTGTAAAAATCAAAAATCCTCAGCCATACTGGATAACATTTTTTCATTTCAAAACATGTGGTTGAAATATTTTTAGTGCTTAAATATTTTTTATAACTTTAACTTTGCCCACATGCTCTGTATTTGCATTTACTTGTATGACATCTCTGGTAGACAGAGATCCTCCATGCCAGCATGCAAGGCAGGCAGCTGCTTGGGGCAGCAGGCCAGTGTATTCCTGTAAGTTACTGTGCTATGTGCATGGTTTTGTGTCTATTTTTGTTTATTTTCCATATCTTAAGCATAGTGGTTTTATTTAATCCTATGGCCCAAACAGACTTTAAAATCACCCCTGCTGGTGGAGTTAGTGTTTTGCAAAAGTAATTATACCCCTGAAAGTCATCTACATTTTGTCACCTTACAACCACAGATTTTATGTGATAGACCAACACAAAGTGGCATTTGTATTCAGCCCCGTTAATTCCTATATCCCTAACTAAAATTCAGCTGTAAAATTGCCTTCAGAAGTCACCTAATTAGTCCAACTGTGTGTAATTCTCAGTATAAAATACACCTGTTTTGTAATGCCCTCAGAGGTTTAGTAATGAACATTACTGAACAAGCTGCATCATAAAGTCCAAGAAATACACCAGACAGGCCTGGATAAATTTGGGCAGAAGGGTTAGGTTATAATGGAAAGAGTATGGCACTGGTACTACAAAGACATGGACGTCACCTAAAATGACAGACCTGGCAAGGAATGCATTTATCATAGAAGCAGCCTAGAGGCCCAAGATAACTCTGGAGGAGCTGCACAGAACTATATTAGTCGTGTACTTCGTAAAGGTGGCCTTCATGGAAGAGCGACAAAAAGAAAGCCACTGTTGAAAGAAAGTCATAATAAGTTGACATTCTTTCAAAAACCTGTTTTAAGTTTGCGACAAGCATGTGCGGGACACAGCAAACATGTGGAAGAAAGTGCTTTGGTCAGATGAACCCATAATTGATGCAAACGTAACACTGTACTTCATCCTGAACACACGTTCCCCACCGTGAAACATGATGGTGACAGGAACATGTTGTAGGGAGGCTTTTCTTCAGCAGACAGGGAAGCTGCTCAGAGTTGATGGAAAGATGGATGGAGCGAAATACTTAGAAGACCTGTAAACCTGTTACAATCTGCAAAAAAGAAAATTTCACTGTCTAGATGTGCAAAGCTGGTAGAAACATACCACAAAGGACTTCTACAGTGAACGATTGTTCTACAAAGTAGTAATTGAGGGGGGCTGAATACAAATACATGCCACACTTATCAGATATTTATAAAAAAGTGAAAAGCAATGAAACAAAATGTGGAAAATTTAAAGAGGTATGAAAACTTCTGCAAGCCATTAAAAATACAACAGAAACCACTAACAAGCATCGTGGTGGTTGGTTTTGGACTGCACCTCTGTTCTCATCTTGTGGAAGAGTGAACATCTCCATCAACAAAGCTCTATGGCAGAGACAAACCTAATCCAGGCTGCACATTGACAACTCCCCAAATGTGAGTAGTATAGATTCAGTTTTAGTTAGTGTCTGTATGGTGAAGATGAAAATGACAGTTATCCTCCAAAGCTCACTGATTGTTTTATTCGTGGTGGTTCACATTCACGCTTTTATTTGACATGTGCCCAGTGAGAACATTGTTATCTTAAAGTAACACCTATTTGCACATTTAACTGAAATGTGGGTCACATGTATTGTATGGTGGGTTTAGAAAAGACTCCCCCCTTCTTAAAACATGTAAACAAATAAAACTTTTACAACCTGACTCACTCACTGCAGGCGACAACATACAAGTGAAATAAAAACAGTTCCTTAATGGACAGAAAATTAAAAACTGGAACTGCTTGATTTGGAAAAGGACCACTCCTGTCCTAATACTTTAATTATTACTTTAATTACGGCCTTTGGTCGGATTGGTTCTCTACTACCTGGATTGAACAATGTTCAAGTCTGGGCCATACAATTCACCTTTATGTCCTTCAGCCACAATTTGACTGTGTGCTCCTCAGGTTTCTGGCAGAAGGCATCAGGTATCCTCAAGAATTTGACTGTACAGTGCCCAATTCCTTTCAATATTGACAAGCCCCTCAATCTCTTTAAAGAAACAAAAAACCCACAACCGGATGTTGCCACCTCCATGCGTTACTGTAGGTATGGTGTACTTTGGACAATGACTTTCCACTAGCCATACATACAGACACAGAATTCAATTTTGGGTTCATCTGACCATGGCACTTTTTTCATTTAGCCTAAGAATTATCCAGGTGCTGGGTTTGTAAAAAGCTCAAAAAAGTGTTTTTTCCTCCAATGGTTTTCCAAAATGTTTTTTCAGTTTTCTTATTTACCAACTTTAATCATTTACGGATCTGAGCTATTTCATTTTTCACTATATGTTGTTAACCAGCATTGTGAGAAAACACAATATAATAAGGGGTGATTCTTTTCTATACCCATGTACATACTGTCTCGCTCAGTTTCCTAAAAAACTGCTAGGTTACACTATGTTTTTTCTAGTTTGGATTAAACAGAAGCTTCTTCATAAACATCTGAGAATTCTGAAACGTCCTTCTCTGTTGTTTATATTAATTTTTACAAGACTGAGATGCAAACATTAACTGATGGCAGGCAACATGAAAATTTGCAAAACAATCAAATAAATAAACAATTACAATGACTATTCTGACAGCAGTTCCTCTGTTGGAGATTGGATATGAATAAAGTCAATAATGTGATAATTAAATGATATATGAAAATGGTCAAGATCAGACTTGAAAAAAATCTAACATCTTTTTGAACAAAATCTGATTTAAGATTTAAGAGTCACTTAAAAGCAAATGAAACAGATTTATCATGTCATTACACAGATTTATAACAATGTTAACAAATAATTTGCAGATTTTGTCTCCCTCATGACAATTTACTATGTTCACTATGTACATATCAAATTGCATACCCCTGAATACCATAGCAACAGTATATATGCTAATCTATGCTCATCTATTGTGAATCCCTGACTAGTTAACAACATCCTGTATAGTAAGTTCATAGCATCTGTAAATATGATCCATATCTTATCCTCTAAATATTTTCTAGGGGTAACTTATCTCCTATATCCTGCACTTGCTGCGTATTGCACTTCTGGTTAGACATAAACTACATTTTGTTGCCTTGTACTTACAATACAATAAAGTTGAATCTAATCTAATCTATTCTAAAATGAATGTGCATTACATTTGATGAAAATATTTAGTTAAACCAGTTTTGAAAATATATTTTAAAAAAAATCAAGTTGAGCAATTTAATACTTTCATCTAGTGCAATGAGGTAAAAGTGAAGGTTAAAAATAGCTGCTGCAACTTTTTGTAGCACATACCTGAGACTCTGCTGCATAACTCCTCATGCACATGCCCTGTGTCCTGGCTGAATACAGATATGATGTCATCTTCCAGTTCTTCCACAACCGTTTCACACTGAGACCAACAAAACAAATGAAGGAGCATTTGACAACTCATTAGGTAAATTTGCAACAGGTCAGTAACATGACTGGATAGAAAAGGAGCATTTCAGAGAGACAGGGCCTCTTAAATGTAAAGATTGTCTTAGGTTTACCATTCTACGACAAACTGCATCTAAAAATTGTGGAACAATTTCAGAAAAATTATTTCTCAACATAAAATTCTGAAGACTTTGAAGATTCCATCATCTACATTATATAATATCCTCAACAGATTCAGAGAATGCTTGATGGCTAAAGGCTCTGCATTCTGAGAGCGAAGTGGTCTGTTAGGATGACATGGTACTAGGAGATCTTGTTGATGCGATGGAGCTTGACCATTTAGAGCTTTATAGGTAAGAATAAGGGTTTTAAATTCTATCAACATTTAATGTAAAAGTTGTACTGACAAAGCCAACCCACCTAAAGTAATGACATCATTGGACAACATTTTCTGAGGTGTTTTGACCCAAATACTATAACCTCAGTTTTTTCTGAGTTTAGAAGTAGAAAATTATTGTACATTCAAGCCTTAATGTCTTTTAGGTATGCTTGAAGTTTAATTGATTTGTTTCATCTGGTTTAGACAGATATAGCTGGCTGTTGTCATCATAGCAATGGAAATTTATGGAGTCTTTTCTTATAATGTTGTGTAAAGCAAACATATAGAAAGGAAATAGTATTGATCCTAACACAGATCCTTGTGGAATTCCATAACTAACCTTGTCTGGAAAATATAAAATTTTGTAATCAATGGTGTCAAATGCAGAACTAAGATCTAACAGAATTAGTATAGAGGCTAGTCCATTATCAGAAGCCAAGAGAAGATGGTTGGTGACTTTTATTAGTGCTCTTTCTGTACTATGATTAACTCTAAATTCTGACTAAAAGTCTTAAAACAGGTTGTTCCTGCACAGGTGGTCACATAATTGCTCTGCAACTACTTTTTTCGAGAATTTTAGAAATAAAGGGGAGGTTGGATATTGATCTGTAACTGGCTAAAACATCTGGATCACAACAAGGCTTTTAAGTAGAGGTTTAATTAAAGCTACCTTATAGGCCTTTGGTACATATCCTGTTTCTAAAGACAGATTAATGATGTCTAATACGAATGTGAGTCTGGGATTACATGAAGAGACAGAAGGATGTGAGAGCCTACATCCACAGAAGATCTGTAGTTAGTTCTCCAAAATGTTTGGAACAAACTACCAGTCGAGTTCCTTCAAAAACTGTGTGCAAGTGTACCTAGAAGCTGCTGTTTCGAAGGCAAAGGGTGGTCAAACATAATATTGATTTGATTAAGATTTCTCTTTGGTTCATTACCTGCATTTTGTTCATTTATGAAAATAAATGTTTAACACTTCCATTTTTGAAAGTATTCTTTGTTTACAGCATTTTCTCACACCTGCCTAAAACTTTTGCACAGTACTGTATACACACACACACTCACACCTCTCCATACACATACACCTACACATCTGCATATGTATACAAATACTTACACACATAACTGTATATATACAAATACACATTCACTTACATATATACGCACACATACACATACATACACAAGTGATTTATATATTTAAAGAGTATACAGAGTTCTGATTATACTAGGTTTATTTTATGGCTTAGAGTTGAGCAGGTAAATGGCTTGGGGGAAGAAACGTTCCTTTAACATCTCAGTTCTGGTCCTCAGGCAGAGGAAACATCGTCCTAATGGGAGTAGTGAAAAGAGAGAGTGACCAGGGTATGTGGGTTGATTGATGATATTTTTAGCCCTTAACCTGCAGCGTTTGGTGTAGATGTCCTACAGGTTAGCAAGGATGGTTCTGATGGTCAGTTCAGCTTTAGTGCAGTTTAGTGCAGTTTCCTATCCAAGTGGTTAAACTCCTGCACAAGATGCTCTCAATGGTGCAAGTGTAAAAGCACTTGAGCACCTTGAGGGGGAGCTTAAAGTCTCGTAATTGTCTAAGGAGGTACAGATGCTGTCTGGCCTTCTTCACCACGATGTTTATGTGACATGTCCAGGATAGGTCTTGTGAAATTGTCACTTCCAATTATTTGAAAGAGTCTACTCTTTCCATTTCAGAGGCACTAATGAGAAGTGGGTGAAAGAAACTCTGCTGTTTCCTGCTGAAGTCTACTATCATGTTCCTTTGTTTTGCTAATGTTCAACAGGAGGTGATTCTACCATCACCAGTCCTACAGGTGGGAGACCTCGCCCCTATAGGATGCCTTGTTGTTGTGATAAATCCGTCCCACAACCACAGTGTCATCACCAAACTTTACTATCATATTTGGAGTCTGAGATGGCTTTGCAGTCATAGGTGTACAATGAGCACATCAAAAGGGATGAGCACACAGCCCTGGGGGGATCCAGTGTTGAGGATAAGGGGGATGAGGTAAGGTTGCCCAGTTGAACCATTTGTTGTTTGTTGGTCAGGAAGCTATGGACCCATCTACACGAGGAGCGGTTCAGGCCCAGGTCAAACAGTTTAGTCGAGTTTGGAGGGAACTATGGTGTTAAATGTTCAGCTATAATCAACAAACAGCAATCTCAAATAGTTCCCCTTGCCAGAATGGGGCAGGATCTTATGGAGGAGGAGGGCTACAGCATTGTCTGTGGATCTTGCTGGCCTGTATGCGAATTGTAATGGGTCCAGAGTCATAAGCAGAGCCGTGGTGGTGTTTTGATCAGCTTTTCAAAACATTTCATATCTACCGATGTGAGGGCTATAGGCCTGAAGTCATTGGGACTGATGGGGCGTGGTTTCTTCGGTGTAGGGATTATAATAGACTCAACTAGGAAGCAACTAGGAATCACACACCATTGTAGTGAGAGGTTGAATATGTCTGGGAACACAGGCACCAACTGATCAGTGCAGGTTTTAGCTATACCGTCTGGGCCAGCTACTTTCTTGTATTTACACTTTTAAACACCCTCCTTACGTCGTCTTCCTTCAGCAATCGGTTTCCCGACTCAAAGCATGCGAAAAGTTATTCAGTTCATCAGTCAGGGTGGTGTCGGCACTCGCCGGGTGTGTGTAGGTTGCTTTATAGTCTGTAATGGCACGTAGTCAGTACCACAGTTCCCTAGAGTCAGCTTGTTGCTTTTTGTGCTCCAGTGTCTGGCCGTAGCAGAGTTTAGCCACTCCTTATCCAGGAGTTTCAAATAGGATTCAATGTAGCCCGCCCGGGCCTCAGGATAACAACAACACATTTTACTTATAGGTGCCTTTCTAAAAATTCAAGGTCACCTTACAGACACAAAATATAACAAACACTTTTGCTACAGTAGCATTATAAAGGTCATCAAAATAGACAGTTAACTAAGGCCACTGGAGTCTCTTAACTTCAAGTTTCTGACTATAGATTCGCAAATTACCAGGGTTTGTTATTCAGAGGGTATGTCACTGAGTGGGGAAAACGACTTTTTTTTCTTTTTAATGTATATCAACTAATTCCCTAATCCTTGTTTGTCATTACATTTACAGTTACTAATTTGGCAGACGCTTTTATCCAAAGTGACTTACAGATTCACACGATGGTGATGCTCATATGGCCCACTGGGAGCAACTAGAGGTTGAGTGTCTTGCACTTCGACATGCAAGGAGGGACTGGGGATTGAACCACTGATCCTGTGGTCCGTGGACAACTGCCTTTACCTTTACATTTGTGAATATTTTTTTATCCTCCTACTATTTGCAGGGGAGGGTTTACCTTGTTTGCCATTTTGACAGCTCTATCACAGATCACATCACTAAGTCACAACTCTTTACTGTACATTCACTTTCGGCTACAGCAAGGAGTTCTAAAGAAACCTTTTAGGTAAGAAGAGTATAAACAAGCAGAAAACTTGATATTAATTATTATGTATGAAATGAACTGAATAGCAGAATCATAACCAACATTGTTTAGGGAGCATACCTATAAAGCTCTAAACGGTCAAGCTCCATCATATCTAAAAGATCTCCTAGTACCATATCATCCTACTAGACTACTTCGGTCCCAAAATGCAGGCCTACTTATGGTTCCCAGAATTTCCAAAAATAGAAGGGGAGGCAGAGCCTTTAGTATCAAGCTCCTCTCCTGTGGAACCAGCTCCCACTCCAGATTCGGGAAGCAGACACCCTCTCTACTTTTAAGACTAGGCTCAAAACCTTCCTCTTCGATAAAGCTTATAGTTGGTTATAGTCATGCTGCTATAGGCTTAGACTGCTGGGGGACTTTGCACTGTGCTACTTTCCTTTCCTCTTCATTCTCTCCTCTGACCCCACATCCATAATGTCACCACTGTATGACATTAACTCTGTATCTTCTTTGTCCCGTAGTCGTCTTTCTCCCTCTCTGTCTCCCTCTCTGTCTCCCTCTCTCTGTCCCTGTCCTCAGGTGTCCCCGGTTTTGGCGCTGTGTGTCCTCCAGTGCGAAGCTACTGGTCCCACTAACCTGCCCAATGTTTTGTTGTTGCTTTTGTTGCTCTGTTCTTTTCTCTCTCCACTTTCCACTCAGCCCAACCGGTCAAGGCAGATGGCCGCCCACCCTGAGCCTGGTTCTGCTGGAGGTTTCTTCTGGTAAGGGGAGTTTTTTCTCTCCACTGTTGTCTATGGCTTGCTCAAGGGAGATTTGTTGGGTTTTCTCTAAATGTTTGTATAGTCTTGACTTTATTATGTAAAGTGCCTTGAGATGACCTTGTTGTAAATTGGCGCTATATAAATAAAGTTGAATTGAATTGAATTGAATTGGGATTTACTTAAATATATTTTTGGTAATTTTATTGTGATTGTACTTGTATTATGTTTATTTCTTTTATTTTGATTGTTAAGACCTCAAGGTCAGTCTTTGCCATTTTTTTAAGTGCTTCATAAATAAAGTTGACTTGACTTAACTTTACTTGACTAGCATAGCATAGCATAGCATAGCATAGCATAGAGAGCCTATATTTTAAAACTCAGACAACAACCTAATAATTGTTTTACTTTTGCCTTGGTATGTTGCAATATTATTATTAGTAGTTTTTTTATATAAGGTGAATATGTATGTATGGAAACAAATTGTAGACATAAATTTTGAGAATCCTGGTAACTGTAATTTAAATAATAAAATGAGGGATTTTACAAAAGAAATTGCTCCTCTGTTTTCCACAAATTTCTTTCACAATTCTGTTATTTAGCATAGCCTTCAAGATAAAAGTAGCCCCCAAAAATAGCAAAGTGCCAGCAGTAACAGCAGTAATAGAATTCTACATCAGCACAAAATAATGATTATAATGACATAAAAATACTTCTAAGACTGTTTAATTAAAAACAGAAAATGATAGAACAATCCTTCGAGATGGAGGACTTACTACAAGATGGGCTAGACTGAGTATAATTTATTTACCTTTTATTTGAAACTGCTTGAAAATATTAATATTTCTTTACAGATATTATTACACAAAAGCAGTTCCATAGTATTTTCACTAAATATCATCAGTTAAAAAATACAGATCAAATACAGAATATACACCAGTTTCTACATAATTTGTTTAACTCACTGCAAATTTCAGGGCATTTGATGCCTCTGGTCCATCAAACTGGAAATTTTTGAAATCGGGAAAGGTCCCAGTGTCCTTGCTGCTCCTGGGAGCAAACCTCTTGTACTGTTTGTGATTAGTATCAGGGTCCACATGCAGGGCGTAGTCACTCATGCTGTTACACACTCCGTCTAGGAGTTCACTGAGGTAAGTCTCTGAGCGAACAAGAGGTACCTGGCCAGAGAAAGAGGGAAAACACAGAATTATAAGAGCTGCTTGATTGTGAGAGTTTACTGGCACCCTGGGATCATTATCCAGTGTTTCCTGTACTTACTCTAAAATTTAGATTAACCCATAGACTAAACCAGGAAAAGACCAAATAAATAATAATGAAAATATGAAAAATCAACTCAAAATCTATTACACTGCACTGGCAACCAAACAACACAAATGGTTAGCTTATGACAAAAGAAAAGAAAATCCTCCTAAGGGTAATGGCTGGACAGTTGCTAGTCAGGTTAAACTACAGGACTGCGAGGTTCAGAGCAGGGTGACCTCTTTGTTTCTTCTTGCTCTCCTTTCTCATGAACATACTTCACCCTCCAACTCTGACTTTTAACCTGTATGAATACCCATTTCATCTCTCCATTCTTTCCTTAACACCCCATTTGAGAACAAAACAGTAAGGCAGTGTCTAGACGGGTCAACACAGGTGCAGCCCCTGCTCCTACCATCCCCGGAAGGATATTGGGTTACGGGGTGATGCCTGGGTTGAGGGGGCAAGGATGTGATGTCAAAAAGGTTGAAAGGAGGGGTGCCCTTACACCTTGGAATCAGTTGGAAAAGCCAAAGGGAGGGGTTGAGGAGAAAAGGGAAAGGCAGAAGTCCTCTACAAAAGCCAAGTGCAGGGTAAATAGCTTCCCTTCTGAGCGCCTGTACTGCTTCTACTACCTTTAGCCCTTTCATAGTCACCTATCCTTCAATGATCAAAGGAGCAAATTTTCCATGTCTTTTTGGACAAAAGGTGACAGGGTGGGATAGGTAGGGATGAAGGGGGTACAGCATGGAGAGTAAGAGGGGAGTGATGGATGGCATCTTGCAGATGAACTTGTAACAATGTATATATTATTAAGTGACCCTTTTGTCTTTTTAGAATTGAATGAGTTCTCTTCCAGGCCAGGCCTGTTGATTACAATACACACACACTTTGAAAAGTCAAAGAGTGACAATGTTTTTCTTCCCCAATCCGTTTCCATCAAATTCTTTACCTGTCTTTTTTTCTGCCACTTTCTCTGTTTGATAAACAGCATGTTCATGTTTAAAAAAAAGAACCAATCACATCTTTGTCTTTAGGGTTGTTTCTATTGATCCATTTTACTCCTGATTCCTTCAGCAAAAGTTCCCTTGAGCTTGACAAAACTAAAAGGAAGTTGTCAGCAGAATGTGCTACAGCATAGGGCCAAAGGTTGGAGGCTAAGTAGCATTGTAGGTAATAATGATGAGTTTCACCTGTCAATCAAAAACTGCCTCCCCAAAACCAATAATATTTAGGTTCCTTTGTGAAACATCACCTTTGCAAAGCTGTAACAAAAAAGTTTTTTGTATAGGTGTAAAGTTACTCTAAAAAGGACAGTGACATTGTGGCATTTGTGTGTCAGCCTTTCCATTTTACTGAAAAACATTCTCAGGAACAGGCAAAGGTGACAAGGAAAAAGCTACTGAATTCCAGGTGTGCCATGTGATTAGTAGTTATATAATAATATATAATATCAGTTCTATAATTAAAGCACACATTAAGTTTAACTGAAGCCCCCATTATTCTCGATGTGATGTCTAACTTTTACTGAAACTTTGAAACACATACAGAAATGAATGGTCAATTTTGTAATTAAAAATATTATTAATAAAGTACTACTTTTAATATTGTACTTTTTTCTGTAACCTTTAGTATAGCTAAGAACCTAACAGAATGTAACAGTACACATTAAGAAAAATATGAAAAAAAAAATATAAATATGAATTTTTACATAAAATTACTAATTTCGGAGATTTATATTATTACTTCATATTCTATGATCCCTGTTAAAATATTGGGTATAAAACAAAATTTAAACATTGCAACCACATAAGCTAAAGCTAATTACAAGTACTTTTCATATAGCTAAAGAAATCTATACACTGCATATTAACTTTTTTAAAATAATGCATCATTTTCCATTAAGATAGCTGTATTATAGCTCTGCGGCAACCGTGGTGGTAAGGGGAGGGGTTGATTATTATCCAAATCAAATTTTGACGTATATTCACATTGTCTAAATTCATCCATTTGGACATCAAATATTCGTTCAGATGCATCTTTAGGAACTACTACAATAAAAATGAGCATTCAAATTTATTTTGAAATATAAAGAAAAAGATCTTCCAGCTTATACAACCCTTGTTAAAAAGAAAGAATACCAAACACCCCCACACCACACCCCATTCTAACAATAAAACCATGTTGATTCATTTCAACTATGGGCTTGGGCCTGAGTCATTATCATGCCATGCCACAAAATGGTTTAGAATTAAACTCTTTCCTTGAAAGTCAGAGACTTATGAAAGGGAACTGTCAGTCACATCGTTGTTTGTAGAATGGGATAGGGGGGTAGGGTGTGGGAGGGTGCAACCAGTTGGGACAGAGAATGGGTTTCTCAGAGATGCTATCCACCATTCAATTCCCCTTGGATGGGGAACCATTTTAATACCACTTTGGACAGAGTCATTGTCCTTATTACATTTGCAATGAAGACCCATAAATGAATAACAACAACAACAGCAACAGCAGAAATAATCTCATCAAAGTGAAAAGTAGAAGGCAAGCTATAATTTATTTGTGACCATTGTTTATAACATAACAAGTTTTTTTTTTTAACTTTTTAATTTCTTTTGTACATTTGTTAAATATCTAATGAGACACAGAAAGACTGGGGATAAAAAAAACTGACAAGTCACTCCACTGTTATATTTTAGGCTGTGATACTATCTGTCACATTGTCACCATGCTATTGTGCATCTTCTCATTCTCAATGCATGACTTCCCACTGGTCACTACGGTGGCGCCACTCCAGCAAAGTTCAATGTCTTTGGAGAATTTAAATGAGTCTTTGTTACAACGAGCAGGTTTAACTTTTGTGCCACAGAACTGCCCCATGCCCCCAGGAAGTCCTACTGCAAAGAGGCCAAAGAGCATAGACTTAAAACCTGCAAATCCTTCTCACTGAGCGATGACATCCCTCCCTTTCTGATTCACACTAGGTCAAAAGCTACTGAAAAAGAGGGAGTCGGGAGGGCATGGGATCAAGGCTTGGCTTCTACTGTGGCAATGCAACAGGTGGAGGCTAGTGTCAGCTAAGGGCAGGGGGTGAACCATACCATACTAACCTAGTGACTAGCATGACGCACTAACCCTAACACTTGAATTAACAACAACGTCTATCCAACAAATTTCTAAGACCAAAGGTGAATGTGAGGTGTCAGGTCTCAAGTTGTACAACCATGGGCAATTCTACTATTTGAGAATAACATTACAGTTGGGGCTCTACTTAAAACAATTTGTTTTAGATTTTTATATACTTTTTTAATACTTTTATTTTAAGATCAGGGGTTACCACTGTTGATCTTGGCACGGTAGAGCATGTGTTTAATTCCCGGTTAGGGTGATATCCAGTGTGCACAATGCTACCTGTCTACCTTGTTGCATTACTAAGAGTTGGAAACACAAGAGTCACACCAGCTTAGGTGTCGCCCGGGTCAACAAGGTAAGCGTCAGGTGTTGGGGAACCAGGGCATCCTTCTGAGAAGTGGGATATATATAAAATATAAATAAATAAATCAATAGCTTTGGATAAAAGGATCTACTAAATGTAATTGTGTATATGTATGTGTACACACACACACACACACACACACACACACACACACACACACACACACACACACATATATATACACACACATATATATACACACACACACACACACATATATATATGCCTATTTATTAAGTGTTTCTCTTTTGACCACAAGAGCGCACCACTACACCATGTTTTAAGTAGAAAGAATGCTCTGGCAGGAAGAGAGGCACAGCAGGTTGTCTACACTGGATACTTTGACTAGATTGATAGGATACAAGCAAGTATACAAGCAAGTATACAAGCAATTGCAAATCTTTTCAACCCATATTTTATTCACAATAGAACATAAAACACATTTTAGAGGTTGAAACTGACACATCTTGCCATTTCAGACACAGTTCCACTCAGCCAACCCAGCTACTTTATCTCATTCAAAGCCAATCGTGTCATCCACACACTATACCAGACTTAGTCATCTTTGCTACAAACACATGGCTGAATCCTGGCTGGTATGTTGTAAAGAGGCCTGCTACACTACCTTTGATTCAATGAGCTCAAACTTTCTAGGTATTGTAGGAGTTTTAGAACTGAAAAAATCAAATATCTTGCCTTAGTTGAATGAGCATAGGAGGAAATTAAAAGAGCCAATGCCAAATAGGTGAAAGAAAATGCAAAAAATATAAACTTGCAGTATTGTTTCAGTGTGTTAAAAAAAATCTGGTGTTTGTTTAGCAAATCAAGCAAGACACAATTACCTTTCTTCATTGTTTGCAAATAGCTGCAATAATCCTAAAGTCTCACACCATACTATAAATTGTATAGTCAGCCCCTTGAGTTCTAAACTGGGAACTGTTTCTTCATCACTATAAAACTTCAAATCACCCTTTAGCACAGACACTGTCATCAGAAGCTCAGCAAAAAACAAAACAATCAAAAAACACTTTGATAAGATTCTGTGGCCTTAGACAATCTTAGAAATATGGCAAACCTTTCTTATCTAAAATTGTTGAGAATGCTCTCACCAGCCAAGGTATCGTCCATATTAACCATAAAAATATATTTTAACATTCTCAGTCAGATGTCTGTAAGAACCACAGCATTTAAACACAGCTAATTAGGGTTTAAATGACTTACTGCTTGCTTTTGACACCATGACATAAGCTCTGCATATGATATCCTTGATCATGACTTATCAAGGATACAACCTACAACACAACATAGAGAAAACTTTTGAAATTACATGCACTGTCCATGACTGGTTTTGCCAGTCAAACCAACTGCTCTTTTTCTGTTTCTTATCCACAGCCCTCCCTTTAAGCCAGATCATACACATTACCAAATTTCACATTTAGAAAACAAACAGGGCTGCAGCCCTCAAGGCCTGGAGTTTGACACCCCAGCTCTAAAGGGTCCAGCTTCATCATATTTAAAAGACCTCATAGTACAATATGATCCCAATAAACCACTTTGATCTCAGAATGCAGGCCTTCTCATGGTTCCAGAATTTCCAAAAGGTAGAATCGGAGGCACAGCCTTTAGCTATCGAGGTACTCTCCTGTGGAACAAGCTCGCAGTTCAAATTATTGAAGTAGACACCCCCTCTACTTTTGAGACTAGACTTAAATCTTCCTCTTTGATAAAGCTTACAGTTATAATCATGCTGTTATTGCGAACAGTTAGTCATGCTTAGCCTGCTGGGGGACCAACCCCTCATGCACTGAGCTCCTTTTCTCCTCCCTTCCCTCTCTCCTCCCATCTCACCCCAAATTTACCCCAAATTTATATGCCACCACTGTATGACATTAACTTTGTATCTTCTTTGTCCCATAGTTGTGCTTCTCCCTCTCTGTCCCTGTTTTCAGATTTCCGCGGCTTTGGAGCTGTGTGTCTCCTACCACCTAACCCATGTTTTGTTGTTGCTTTTGTTGCTCTTTTCTTTTCTCTCTCCACTTTCCATTCAACCAAACTGGTTAAGGCAAAGGGTTGCCCACACTGAGCCTGATCTGCTGGAGGTCCCCTGCCCCCCAGTCTACAGTATGTCCATGAAATGTTTTTTTTCCCCATCTACCATCTTTAAATGTCATTGTAAGGTTCACATATAATCTCTGCTCTGCACAAAAGTAGTACCACTAGTAATGTTTACAATAAAAATTGTTTTCTACTTGATTTAGTAACGGTTCTATATTTTAAGGAGTATAAAAGAAAGTGCATTTATATTGGCCAGCAAGTACGCAATTTCTGAATCTAATTTTAAAAACTGGTAGTATCCATAGCAATAATATAACACTATATAGTAAATGGATAATTCAAAACTAATAGATTAATCAGATGTTTTCTTTTAATACGACAAAATATTAATTCCCTTTTTCGGTCTTAATCATTTGCTTTCACAGTGAATTAATGGGGCATATTCATTCTACTTTGCTATGACGGATTAATCTATGCAGGTATAAGATAAGACTTTATTGATCCCACACTGGGGAAGTTGTTGTGATTCATCAGCAATACAAACAAAGAACAAAAAAATTTAGTTTACTTTAAACAAGATAAAATAAAAAACAACAGTACTAACTGTGCAAACAATGTATTAAATATTCCATCCATTCATCCATACACACACACACACACACAGATAATTTGACACTGTCTTTCACAGCCTTTGATGCCCTCTCCTTGTGATAACCACTTTGGCTGTCTTTCGGCTCCTAGTTTACCTCATTAGATTAGTACAATTTTCAGCTGTTCCACCCTCAGAGACTTGCATCACACAGTGTTGAGATCAAGAATGTCCATAACCTTATCTAGCTTGTCACACTTTGGGTATGGCCAACCCTTCTGTGTGTGCCTTTCCTTTTAGCAACAGAAATGGGACAGCCCAAGGCAGAGTGGGGCTATACCAGAGTTCCTCCTCCCCCACTTCCAGGGTTCTTTTTAGGTTGTATTAATTTCTTGCTCTTCCATTCTGCATTGCTTTCAGTTGCGGCTTCTCCAGCCCTTTGCATGTCAGAATCGTACAGCTGTGACAACAAGTGACCATGGGTCCTCATGGATGGCCAGTATCACTGTTTCAATTCACTCATCTGGGACAGCTCTTAGTGAGTCTCTCCAACTTCCTAGACCATTGTTCAGTAATGTCCCAATAGTTTATTCCTTGATCTGTATATTAGCCCAACTATTTATCAACTTATTTGTCCTAGTGGTTACTAGGTCAATATGCATTTATCCATATCAGGTAATGTGTTGTTATTCCTTTGGTGACAGAAGTCAGGGAATGCTTATGGACCTTAATCCATAACCAATGAACTAATTTACTGTTCGCATTCATAAATGTATAACTCTTTAGGGGAGAGATACACAGAGGTGAAAAATTACTGCTGTGTCGCCTCACTTTGCCTTCTGTCTGGGCCAACAAGTTTCATTTGAAGACACTACTGTTGACAGAGAAGTACGGAAGATCTCCAAATCATTAGAATAAAAGGAAACCTCATAAACACAAACAAACACACCGTGAAGACTAAACTGCCTCAAAAACAAAGTTACCAAAGTTTGGGAATTAAATCTAAAGCATTGTGTACGAAACTAGATTCTTTATGCACAACAAGTTTTCTGATTGCTAACCAGCTAACCTAAACCGGAAACAGCTAGGCATTTTAACTCTAAAGGGGGGAAAAAAAACAATGCATCGCTTAGATTTAGATTTAGATCGCTTTAGATTAACCAGTTCATTGACATACTATAAATTTTGAAACAAGCAACATATACCACATGTCTGCTTAAGAAACATGGTAGGGAGAAAAATAAATCTCCACTATCTAGCACCTCCTGAAACATTCATTCTCACCACTGTTTTTCTCTGACTTAGATTTTTTGCAAGCCTTGTAAGTTAACATTACTTCACTTGTCACTGTCAATAGGCATCTGCCAAATAACTAAATGTAACAAGAAAGCAACATAAGGCGTAACATAAGTACAAAGTGTGAAAAGTACAGTGGCCCGCAGAGACGAAGCATATACTGTACAAAAAAGTAAACAAAAAGGAAACATGCTCTAATTCAGATAGCACAGAAATATGAAAATACAAACAAACACCACAACACAGAAATGCAGCAAACTGTATTTCCTTAACTGGTAATGCTTCGTGTCACTAGGGGCAGTAATGAGTTTGTACCAACCGAAGCAGGATGTCTGAACCAGGATCAAAGCTGATACAAATGTTATTGTTATGTTACATGCCATCCACCTACCAACATCAAGCGACGCACCACGCTTCACATTCAGAACCCTGTCAGAGGATGACGTATCTACTCTTCTCCTTTCGAATCGCCCAACCACTTGCTCTTTGGACCCGATCCCCTCCACCCTTCTTCAAGCTACTGCATCGACACTAATACCAGCCATCACGCAGATCATCAACACTTCTCTCATAGCACCTTTCCCACCTCGTTCAAACAGACCCATATTATGCCCCTGTTGAAGAAGCCTTCTCTTGATCTCTTGTGGAGAATTACAGACCAGTCTCACTTCTCCCATTTCTGGCCAAGACCCTGGAACGAGCAGTCCTCAATCAAATATCAGACCTTCTTTCCCAGAGCAACCTCCTCGATGTAAATCAGTCTGACTTCAAGAGTGGTCACTCCACAGAGACGGCACTTCTGACTGTTGTGGAATCCCTATGGGTTGCTATAGCTGTGGGGAATTTGTCAGTCTTGATACTACTGGACCTGTTGGCCGGCTTTGACACTGTAAACCATCAGATCCTCTTGAATACAGTCTCTGACTTGGGTGTCTCTGGACCAGCTCTAGCCTGGTTTCGGTCCTACTTGTCTGGATGAACCTACAAGGTGTCCTGGCAGGGTCATGATTGTAAGCCAGTGCAGTCCTGTGGCTGCGAGGATTAAGTTCAAAGCTCTGTCTCTTGTCCACAGAGTGGTCAACTCAACAGCTCCGGCTTACTTAAACTCATTCATTCAGGTCTAAAACCCCTCCTGTCCACTGCGCTCGGACAGTGGACGGGATAAAAGCGTCTGCCAAATGCCTAAATGTAAATGTTAATGTTATTCTACAACTAATATTAACTTGACGTAATACTCAAGTACTCACACTTTAAATAGTTTCAATAGTTTTTAGATCAGAAACGAACCACTTACATTAAGAATGTGGGCAGTTTATCCAAATTTGAACTAGGTTCAAATGCCAACTGTATTCTCACCAGCTTGCAGCCTGAGACATGCAATGACCCGGACTGTGCCCGGTTTTCTCTCAAGCTGTTTAGTAATTTACTGCTTGCTTTGCTGTAGCATGCATTTTGATAAATGTTTTTTTTTTCTAAGATAAAATCTGGTGTCTGGTGTATTTGTAAATGCCATCCAGAGATAGCCATAGAAACTGCAAAGGCACACTTCACTACTTTAAAGGAAACCTGACAAATAATTAGGAATTAGGAAAATTAAATTATCCATTAAGGTTCATTAAACAAATTAATTTCACTGCCCTCGATCTTCATATTGACTCTAAAACCAAAACTGGATTTGCTCATGTTTGGAACTCTGTTCAGAGTGTTTTCCAGTAGGTCTATATACTTAGCCAATTAGATCTCTACATCTAAAATACCCAAAATAATAATAATAATAATAATAATAATAATAATAATGAATCAAAATATAAGTTCACACTATTAAACTATTTTAGATTTGATTTACAAACATACATAGAATAAAAGTGTATTAGATACAACTGTGTAGAAATTCCAGTGGCTGTTCTAGTCTTAACCTTTAACTTATATTTAACATGAACATAGTTCTAAGAACGGTCCCTATGTGTCAAAACAGTTTTCTAAAAAACGTTTTTTGGCCATGTGCACAATTGCATTCATAAAACTGACAAGAGCGTAGCTTATATGTTTGCACATTTTTAAATTCTGTGATGGGCAAATCACTTCATCAAATGATGTTTAGTACTTTGTTATTTCTTTTTTTTGTTATTTTGTTTTTGTTTTTTTCTTATTTATTTCTGAGTACTGGACTAATCTAGCCACAGGGGTTGCAATCTAGCCACAGGGGTTGCAAGCCAGTAACTTCTGTGCCGGTCCCAAGCCCGGATAAATAGAGAGGGTTGCGTCAGGAAGGGCATCCGGCGTAAAATTTTGCCAAGTATAACCATGCGAGTCATCCATACCACTTTAATACCGGATCGGTCGAGGCCCGGGTCAACAACGACCGCCACCGGTGCTGTTAACCTTCAGGGTGCCGGTGGAAATTGGACTACTGTTGGTCGAAGAAGGAGTGGAGGCAGAAGGGTTCGTGGTCAGAGAGAGAAGGAGAAAGGCAGGAGCTTAGATCTGAGAGTAGGGACTCTTAACGTTGGCACAATGACAGGGAAAGGTAGAGAGCTGGCAGACATGATGGAGAGAAGGAAGGTAGATGTACTGTGTGTGCAGGAGACGAGGTGGAAGGATAGCAAAGCACGTAGTATTGGAGGAGGATACAAACTGTTCTACCATGGTGTGGATAGGAAGAGAAACGGAGTAGGAGTTATCTTGAAGGGGGAGTTTGTGAACAATGTTCTAGAGGTGAAAAGAGTCTCAGACAGGGTGATGAGCCTAAAGCTAGAAATCGAAGGGGTGATGGTGAATATAGTCAGTGGGTATGCTCCACAAGTTGGTTGTGAGTTAGAAGAGAAGGAGAGATTCTGGAGTGAGTTTGATGAGGTTGTAGAGAGTATCCCCAGAGGAGAGAGAATAGTTGTTGGAGCAGACTTCAATGGGCATGTTGGTGAGGGGAACAGAGGTGATGAGGAGGTGATGGGCAGGTTTGGTGTTAAGGAAAGGAATCCAGAAGGACAGATGGTAGTGGACTTTGCTAAGAGGATGGAAATGGCTGTAGTTAACACTTACTTCCAGAAGAGAGAGGAACACAGAGTGACATACAAGAGTGGAGGTAGGAGTACACAGGTGGACTACATCCTATGTAGACGAGGTCATTTGAGAGAGGTTAGTGACTGTAACGTGGTGGTAGGAGAGAGTGTAGCCAGACAGCACCGCATGGTGGTGTGTAAGATGATTCTGGTGGTCAGGAAGAAGAAGAGAGGAAAGACAGAAAAGAAGACCAAGTGGTGGAAGCTAAAGAATGAAGAAACTTGTGAGGAATTCAGGCAGAATTTGAGACAGGCTTTGGGTGGTCAGGAGGAGCTTCCAGATGATTGGGAAACTACAGCAGAGGTAATCAGGGAAACAGGTAGGAAGGTGCTTGGTGTGTCATCTGGAAAGAGGAAAGATGATAAAGACACTTGGTGGTGGAATGAGGAAGTACAGGACTGCATCCAGAGGAAGAGGTTAGCTAAAAGGAATTGGGATGTAGAAAGGACTGAGGAAAGTAGACAGGAGTACAAGGAAGCGCAGCGCAGAGTGAAGAGGGAGGTAGCAAAGGGCAAACAGAAAGCTTACGATGAACTGTATGACAGGTTAGACACGAAGGAAGGAGAGAAGGACTTGTACAGGATAGCCAGACAGAGAGATAGAGATGGGAAAGATGTGCAACAGATAAGGGTGATTAAAGACAAAGATGGAAAGTTGCTAACAAGCCAGGAGAGTGTGCAGAGAAGATGGAAGGAGTATTTTGAGGAGCTGATGAATGAAGAAAATGACAGGAAAAGAAGGGAGGAAGATGTGGATGTTGCGGAGCAGGAAATAGCAGAGATTAGAAAGGATGAGGTGAGGAAGGCTCTGAAAAGGATGAAGAGCGGAAAGGCTGTTGGTCCTGATGACGTACCTGTGGAGGTGTGGAAGTGTCTAGGAGAGACAGCAGTGAAGTTTCTGACAGGTCTGTTTAACAGGATTTTAGAGACTGAGAAGATGCCTGAGGAATGGAGGAGAAGCGTTCTGGTGCCGATCTTTAAGAAAAAGGGTGATACGCAGAACTGTAGCAACTATAGAGGGATAAAGCTGATGAGCCACACAATGAAGCTGTGGGAAAGAGTTGTGGAAGCCAGGCTTAGGAATAAGGTGGAGATTTGTGAGCAGCAGTATGGTTTCATGCCCCGTAAGAGCACCACTGATGCCATTTTCGCTTTGAGGTTGTTGATGGAAAAGTACAGTCTCTGGACTACTCTGACAATCTCAACAATCTCTGAGACTCTTTTCACCTATAGAAGATTGTTTACAAACTCCCCCTTCAGGATCACTCCTACTCCATTCCTATCCACACGTGCTTTGCTACCCTTCCACCTCGTCTCCTGCACACACAGTACATCTACCTTCCTTCTCTCCATCATGTCTGCCAGCTCTCTACCTTTCCCACGTTTCCAACGTTAAGAGTCCCTACTCTCAGATCTAAGCTCCTGCCTTTCCTCTTCTCTCTCTGACCACGAACCCTTCTGCCTCCACTCCTTCTTCAACCAACAGTCGTCCAATTTCCACCGGCACCCTGTAGGTTAACAGCACCGGTGGCAGTTGTTGTTAACCCGGGCCTCGACCTATCTGGTATGAAAGTGGTATGGATGACTCGCATGGTTGTACTTGGCCAGTTTTATGCCGGTTGCCCTTCCTGACGCAACCCTCTCTATTTATCCGGGCTTGGGACCGGCCCAGAAGTTACTGGCTTGCAACCCCTGTGCCAGTCTGCACCTGTGGGTGATAGTACCTCCTCTAGAGGTAGTTTTGAAAGTAAATAGTCCCTGTGGACATACCTGTTTGCACCTACATCAGCCCACCCATCAAGCTGACTCTGAGGCAGCAATACTATATTCAACTGAGTTTGGTAGCCTATACTATTATGCCAATTTAACCGCTTAGATGTCATTTTTTCACCTATGGCAAAATAGACTGACAAGAAATATATTACATATCCATGCTATTTCCATTAAGGGGAAATTTGTTAAATATGAACTCACCTGCACATTAGCGGTGGTGCTTCCTGGAGGTACCACTAGCATCTGTTAATCTCTATTTTGTTTATGTTTAAATTTCACAGCTCTGTAATTAATTTTGCTTAGATAAAGAGAGGCGAAATGGTGGGATTTTATTTTGGTTTTGTGGTATTTTAAAGAAAAATGAAGCCAAAAAGATAAAAAAAAAACATGTGGACCAAAAACACCCCACGATAAGCTGGTCGATTCACCTTTAGCGTCAATAACTTCATACAGGGAATAATTACTTATCAGTTTCTGTCATTGTTGTGAAGGAACTTTGGCCCATTCTTCGTTATGACATAGCTTCAGTTCATTTAGCATTTGGGCCATTCCAAAACCTTGATTCATTCATTTTTCAGCAATTCTGAAGTAGTTTAACTGGTCTGCTTTGGGTCATTGACCCATTTTTGCGCAAGCTTTAGCTATCAGACAGACGACCCCACATTTGCCCATAGAATACTTTGATATAAAGATTAATATATTATTATTATCTTTTGTTTATTCAATTTCCATTCCACTGAATGCAAAGAATTAGTAAGTATGAATTTCAGTAACTGAGTTACTCAGGTTTCTTGACAAATCCTTTTATCCCTTCATTACACAGAAACATTGGCCAACTCTCATTTTTGATCAGTGTATGAGTCTGTTTTGCATCTGTGTTAACTCTGCTCCATAATAATCCTGTTAGACGACAGGACACAGGAAATCACACAAACACACACACCCACACATTTGTACCTCTATCCTTGTGAGGACACTCATTAACCCTAACCATCACAACTGAATGCCTAACCCTAACCCTTACCCTAACCAAAACCTAATTTTACCCTAACCCTAAATCCCAGTCTTGACCCTCAAAAATCCCTTTTTTTAATGAGGACCAGCCAAAATGTCCTCACTTCACAAAAATGTTCTCACTCCATTGTTAAAAAATTAAATTTGGTCCTTACTAGGTAGTATCTATAGGAAAACATACACACACAAAGATGTAGTGGAAGATGGTAAGGTGAAGGATTCTTCTCCAATGCATAAGTGTTCCATACCTTTTTGTCTTTCATAGTTCCATCAGGGTTGAGTCTAAAGCTGCCCACGCTGATTAATTTCTTTGGGTCCACTTGATGTATTGAGTAGTTCATTTCATCCACAATTGCCTTGCATGCTGGGAAACATGATAAACATTTGTAAATGAATAAAGATTTTTTTAGAAGATAACTTTTGGAACTAAAGCAAACTACATTAGCCTGTGTACACAAACAGCTGGGCTAAAACAGGCTTCTTGCATATTTACCAATCAAGGTAGGAGGCAACTTAAAAGACTAGCTGGACAACTAGACTACACTTCATCAACTAGAATTAGGTGTTTCTTTGTGAGTTGATATGGAAGGTTTATATGAGAATATGACTCAGTCATGTACAAATTACATATGTACTTTATATTACAACAATTATCAACATATGTATCTATACCCTACTCATAATTAGCTTATAAGATGTAATATTAAACCACTTACATTTATTTAAGTATAGTTTGAGTAGAGGTATGTAGACAGGGAGAAACAATAATAATAAAATAATAACCATCAGCATTTATTTTAACATTACAGCACTATTTCCTATTTGCATCGAATTGATGCTAACCAATGTTAGAGTGATATGCTAATTTTAATCATATGGATTAGGGTCTGTTTCTATTTGATTTTGGAACCAGTTGCTGCACTATTGGCATCATCACAAGTATTTATTAATTAAATTACGCAAATACTAAAGGCATATATATTCCTATGCCAAACCACAGGACAGTGCTATTGTGATTATATAAGTGAAATTTAAGTGTTTCTATGACTTTTTTACTACAATATCGAGTGACCGCTGACTTACCAGAGCAATAGAGCACCCTGTCCTTCTTCCCATGGACATTACTTATGAAGAGGGACATCACCACTACAGTCATCCGAATAATCCATGATGTCATAATGATAACCTAACAGGGTTTTCAAACAATTACACCAACCAGTTAGACAGTAGCATAAACTTAAGTCTAATATAATCACTTAGAATGTTTTTGTGGTGGTAAGGTTTTTTAAATGAGCAAAACAAAAACTACCTTTGCCATGGAGTTAAATTATGAATTAGCACATCTATTCTATTTCCAGATCATTTATTATGACCCATAGAAGTTGTTATAAATTCAATTATTTTCCACCTATATCCTACAATTTAATTCACAGATAGATATCTTGACATTTTCCAACATTTTATGATCTATAGACATTGGTCTCACAACTCAGAATTTTAATGGCTCGATTCCTAGTCCTTCCTTGCTGCGTGTCGAAGTGTCCTTGCACTGAACATTCCAACATGCCAACAATGTGTGATTTACAGAAACCCTAATAAAATGGCCATTGGGGAATGTGTTACCTTCCCTGGAATAGGGAGAGCGGGGAACCAGACCTGAGAGGGGGGCATGTCAGCAAGCATTCTTCAAAGGGGTTGCCCTTTTTCTGGGTTTGCCCAGAGTGAGAGGTTTCAGGCAGGTGTGGGGATACTCACAAGTCTCCATCTAAGTGCTGCTGTGTTGTATGTAGGGAATAAGAGAGCTGCCTCTATGAGACTGAAAACTGAGGGAGAGGCTCTAGTTGTTTGTGCTTACGCACAGTACTTCAGGGTATCCGTTCTTCATGGAGAGCCTGGGGTTTGGTCCTTAAGAACGTAATATCGGGGACTCCATTGTTCTGCTGGGAGACCACTTGGGCAATGATGGGGACACGTGTAGGGGAGTGATTAGGTGGAAGGTGGTCTGCCCGACTCATGGTTTGTTTTTGGATGGCTGTGCTAAAAATAGGTTAACAAACACCATGTTCAAGCACAGGGTTCTTCAAAAAATTATCTAGTAGCAGAACACATTAGTCCTCAGATCAATAAATTAACTTTGTGGTCGTATCATCAAATTTGACACTTGGCTGAAGAGAGGAGCAAAGCTGTCACCTAATCACCACCTGGTGGTGAGGTGGATCAGGTGCAGGGGCAGGCTGCTGGATGGACTTGGCAAACCCAGGATGCTGAAGCCTCTGGACATTGTCAGGCTGTCACAATTGTGGCTCCAATTGTTGGGGTATCACACTCCTTCCTAGAAAAGGCTATGCCAGGGTACTGGAGAGGACACGTCGACCAACTGTCAAACTTCAGATTCAGAAGGAGCAGTACAGATTCTACCCTGGGTGTGGAACAGTGGACCAACTCATTACTTTACAAAGAGTACTGAAGGAGTATGCCCATCCAGTCTACGTGTGTTTTGTGGACTTGAAGAAAGCTTCAGGCCATCTTCAGACTTTGTTCCTCAGGGAAATATGGGCCATCAGCTTACATTTGACTGACTGGGTACAACAAGGCAAGAAACAGTCCTACACTCTCTGCAAAAGATGGCCACGCTGATGTTAAATGACTGTTTTAGATCTACAAAAGCCTGCCCTACTCTGGAGTAAGATTCTTTTGACTGATGAAACCAAGCTAAAGTTGCAGCAGACCGATGAGGAATGTATGGAGAAAGGGAGGAACAGCTTATGATCCTTCCTTATCGCATTGTCTATAAAACATGGTAGAGGCAGTGTTATGGAATAGGCATGTATGGGTGCAAATAAATCCTGGGTGATTAGTGTTTATTAAATTCCTGATTGCTAATCAAAATAGGATTAATTCTATTGTGTATAGGGCCATACTTTGCCCAGACTCAAAAATGATAGGACACTGCTTCAAGTATTGAAATGTTATCCATTTCAATACTTGAAGCAGTGTCCTATCATTTGGGTGTTTTTCTGCCAAGGGGACAGGACAATTGCACCGCATCAAAGGGAGGATGGATGGGGCCATGTACCGTCAAATGTTGGGTGAGAACCTCCTTCCCTCAGTCAGGGCATTGAAAATGGGTCGTGGTTGGGTATTCCAGCATGACAATGATCCAAAACACACGGCCAAGGCAACAAAGGATTGGCTCAAGAAGAAGCATATTAAGGTCATGGAGTGGCCTAGTCAATCTCCAGACCCCAATCCCATAGAAAATCTGTGGAGGGAGCTGAAGGTTCGAGTTGCCAAACAGCCACGAAACATTAATTACTTGGAGAGGATCTGCAAAGAGGAGTGGGCCAAAATCCCCCCTGAGATGTCTGCAAACCTTGTGGCCAACTACAAGAAACGGCTGACCTCTGTGATTGCCAACAAAGGTTTTGCCACCAAGTACTAAAGCACGTTTTTCAAAGGGATCAAATACTTATTTCCTTCATGGAAATGCAAATTAATTTATAACTCTTTTTGAAACGCATTTTTCTGGATTTTTTTGTCATTGTTGTCTCTCACTGTTCAAATAAACCTACCATAGAAATTATAGACTGATCATTTCTTTGTTAGTGGGCAAACTTACAAAATCAGCTGGGGTTCAAATAATTTTTTCCCTCACTGTAATGTTTTATGATATAACATACTTCTAATATGGTTCTTAATTATTTTAGTTTGCTCAGTGCATTTTGTCTAAATGATTAACATATGTTTATTATTCATAAAATTTTGATTTAGGTTGAAATCACATTGGCTTTATAAACTGGCTGTTGGCCTGTCTGTTCAATTGCCATATGCCATTGAAAATCCATAATTGTTGATCACTAAATTAAAGGTCTTAAAAAAAGTATTTAATTCAGATTAGATATAACTTAGATATAACTAATATTTGTAATCACATCATCACAAGCTTGCACATAGAGACCCCCAGGAGACTGTAAGAGTGCTCATTTCTTTCTTTCCCCCTTCTGAGCCATGTCTTAACACAACAACCAACACCATAGTGACATTGACAGTGTTAAGACAACTACAAATCTATTTACCCCCAGGTCTGGCTATCGAAAACCAACATACCTGTAGCACATACACGGTACAAAGACACATTTCTGACTGAGGACACTGACCTTTAACTTGTCTCAGAGGAGTGGGGCTTCCCTCCCTTCCTAGACATGTCTCCTTTTTCCAGGCAATTTAACACTTAAACTTTACAACATGAATAGAGACTGCTTTCTTGTGACATGTAAATGCACATGGATGCAGGACCCATACTGTTATAACTAATTTATCAACACTCCTCTCCAAAAAGAAACTGAACACGTGATTGTTCAACTTATTCCAAAACCACCAGCATTAGGACAACTGACACAGAGAAAATGAAAACAGCAAAACAATAGATTAACTGTGAGATTTAGGAGGACTTCCGTGTACCCCGCTTATAGTCACAAAAACAATTACGCAAAGGCTATGTTTTCTGTAATTCATTCAGGATAATACAATAACACACGAACCCAGGGATCACAAGTTGATCTGGCTGCTGCAGTGCAAGAGAAAAAGATGAGTGGACGCTGTATAAGCTGGATGTGTCCACCGTGGCTTTACACACAGTTCCTTTCGTGAGTGTCTTATTTCTGAACGGACTAATTTTGAAGGCTGCATGTTCACATAAAAATCTTAAAACAAACAAACAAGTTTAAGCTGCTGCCACAGAGGAGAGCACAACTATTGTGTTGTCTTCCTGTCTTTATAACAGCAGCCGTAACTACGAGCAATAGCGACGCACTCGGAAGTCAGTCACCATGACGTAGGCAAGAGAGTCAATTCGAAACACTGGAAATCACTATAAAAATGTATTTAAAATGTTTGCTTTTAAAACATAAATACAAATAACTCGTTTTTTATTTCCCCCACTGTTAAGATCGAACAACTGAAACGTATGCGAGCCCTTCAGAAATCATAATTTTTTTTATTACATATTTGCATAAACTGCATACACATTTTACGTTATGCAACACTGACTGAAGCTACTTAAATCACAATGACAAAATGTAAAGCCAGAACAAAGGCAGTAAATATTTTAAGTAATCACGTTTTTCTTTAATGCCTGTTAATTGTAGCCGAAAAAAGGTGGTCGGCTAGGGCAGACTGTCATACCTGGAGAAGAGAGCAAGACGTACACGCAGGGAAACCGGTGACAACAGCGTTAGTGGAAGTTAGCTACAACGATAGGCTGCACTTGATTTATATTCCTGCTATTCTATTTCAAGTTACTGATCAACTTCTCTACGATGACAGCTTCCATTCATGCGTCCACGTTTTCGATTTCCCCTCCTGTCTTTCAAAATAAAATGCAAACTGACCGACAATTTGTAAAATTTCATTACTACACGTAGATTGAGCATAGACTTAAGGCGTAAAATGAATTACGAGAAAATAGTTTTGTTAAATACTACTTACTTACATACACCCATACGCGATGAGTTGCACTTTAATTTTAAAATCACTGTAAGTTTACTTCCTCTTTCTTATCCTTGTTTCCTTCTAACTTGACACCATTAAAAGCCGTGTTCGGTGGTGATACAGCCACGTTTTGTTAGCTGTTGGCCTGGTTCACCAATCATGTTAAAGACTCAGACACTGTTTCTTTTTTTTCTTTTTTCAACTCTTTATTTATAACAAACGGGTACGTATGTTTATACAGACATAAGTGTAAACTTTGCACATACCTGAGGAAAGGAACAACTTAATTGCTAATTTATGCAGTTCATTTAAATTATACAGAAATTTTACTTTTTTGTTCCTCACATATTTGGTTAAGGTCCTACAAGTTTAGCAATGCATTAGTGAAATAGGGTTTGGCCCAGTTAAATTTGTGGATGTAAATGCAACATACTACATGCTCTTATATGTTACATGTTGGCAAGGTTGATACTGTATTTGGGGGACAGTATGTGGGTCAGCAAGTGATGCAGCTATGTTTGTATTTAACCGGTCTTTGATGTTGCATATTTGGATGAGCTATGATAGTTCGGTTGAGTATTGCATTTTTCCTATATTGTATTTTTATGTAGGTGTACATGTGTATTGGTACCACACACTGTTCAACAGTATATGATGTGTTTATGTATTACACAACTATACAATTGTCACAATGTTGCAATGCAATTTTTTTAGATAAATTGTACTGTGCCCATATTGTCATACTGCAGTGTAATTTGGACGACGGCTATGATGTGTGTGTCTGTGTCTATGTGTATGCATGTATGTGTTCAAATGTTTGTGTGTGCATATTTCTACATGTGTATATGCAGATGGATGTATATTTAACATATGGGTGTGTGTACGAATATGTTTTATAGTAGTTAAATTGTATTGTATTATTTATTCCTCCTTGTTAAGATCTTTGGGGAAAAAAGATGGAAATTAGCCTTAGGCTAAATCTTGTAGGTTTACATTTAAATGATACTTTATTTAAGTTTATTAACAAGCACTGTCCCTTTTTAAATAAATAAATTGGAAAAACAATGTATGTATGTGTTTATTTCTGGGATAGAATAATGGTGTATTACTGGAATGTATCATTTTATTTAATGCCTTGCAAATTGCAATATGAAGGTGTGTACATGATTACCTATTGTTTTTGGTGTATTGTGTGTACCTGCCTAGGGAATGCAATACTAAAAACTAGCTAAATCTTGAACAATGCATCTCTTCTCACAGATTAGGATTAATGTTCGTGGACATTGTTCCTAATAAACAAACGCCATGTCCTAAATTGCTCTTGATAAAACACGCCCATTGTTTAGCCCCTATTGCTGCCTTCTTTGTGAGAACTGCTTTATTGCAGTTGCATGCAAATTTATTTATTTATTTTTTATTTCAAAAATAAATTGCAAATCTAACTAGTTTAAAGATGCTGTAATGATCCATCATTGAAATGTCAATGTATGACATTTAAATGTGGGTTGAGAAAGGGAGAAGAGGAGGAAAGTGTCTCAGTGCATCGGGGGTTGGTCCCCCAGCAGTCTAAGCCTATAGCAGCAGGACTGTAACTAACCATAAACTTTATCAAAGAGGAAGATTTTGAGCCTAATCTTAAAGGTAGAGGAGGTCTCTGCATCAGGAATCTGACCTAGGACCTGGTTCCACAGGAGAATCTTCCTCCCATTCTAACTTTGGAAATACTGGGAACCACAAGTAAGCCTGCATTCTGAGACCGAAGTGGTCTATTGGTATGATATGGTTCTAGGAGATGTTTTTAGGTATGATGGAGCTTGACCATTTAGAACTTTATACGCAAGGAAGAGGGGTAATGGGAAGCTGATGGAGAGAAGCTAATGAAGGTAAAATATGATTTCTCTAGCTAATTTTTGTCAGTAATTTTGCTGCAGCATTTTTAATTAATTAAAGCCTTTTTAGGGAGTTACTGGGGCAGCCTGAAAGTAAGGAATTACAGTAGTCCAGCCTAGAAGTAACAAATGCATGGACTAGTTTTTCAGCATCGCTTTGAGACAGGATGCTCCTAATTTTGACAATGTTCCGTAGGTGAAAGAAGACTGTTCTAGAGATTTGTTTTATATGTGAGGTAAAGGAAAAATCCTCGTCTAAAATAACTGATCCTTGCAGTGGTAATGGAGGCCGGAGTTCTGTCATCTATAGTTATAACAATATTGTTGGACACAATCTATTTCAGAGATTTTTAGGCCCAAACATAATAACTTCAGTTTTATCTGAGTATAGAAGTAGGAAATTGTAGGACATCCAGGCCTTTATGTCTTTTAAGCGTACTTGAAGTTTGATTATTAGATTTGTTAGATCTGGTTCCATAAATGGATATAACGTGTGTCATTAGCGTGGCAATGGAAATATATGGAGCATTTGCTAATATGTTGCCAATAGAGGGACAATGGAATGGGACAATGGCAATGGAAATATCTGGAGCGTTTGCTAATATGTTGCCAATAGAGGGACATATATAAACTAAGAAGTATTGGTCCTAACAGAGCCTTGTGGACCTCCATAACTAACTTTTCTGTGGATGGCAGATTCATTAAAATGAACATATTGGAATCTTTCTGACAAATAAGATTTATACTAACCTAGTTCCTTTAATCCTAATTACATGTTCCAATCTTTTTAAGAAAATAAAATGAACAGATCTCATTGTTTGTGAATCAATGATGGACCCTTAATCTGACAAATAAATGATACCTGGGTCAAGAGTTTAAGTTTGATTACAGCTACCTTAGCCTGTTTAGATAGATTGATGTTTTATATGACCATGTCTAATAAGAGTAGAGCATCCTTGAGCAGTCTAGTATGCTAAAGGATAGTGTCTAGCAGACATGATCTTTTGATGATTATAATAGTAGTTAATAAGGTAATAGTTGAAGGTAGCTCTGTGAGCTCTATGGGTAAAAAGTAGTCTATAAGAGATTGTAGACTTATTGATAATTCTACCACTGATATACATGAAGATCTCTATAATATTTGGGGGAGGATTTGTTGAATTCTTTCTCTAACAGATACAATTTTATTAGTAAAGAAAGTCATGAAATCATTACTACTGAAAGTTAAGGGGATACTCAACAGAACTATGGCTCTTAGTTGGCTACAGTGATGAAAAGAAACTGAGGGTTGTTGCTATTGCCCTCTATTACAGAGGGCTTTTTATATGTTATTGAACTGTTTTTCCAGGCTAAATGAAATGCTTTTGTGAATGAAATTGATCACAGCATTTTTTCAGATAAGCATACACACTTTAAATATTATATACATCGGATTTGGCGATTTGTGTCTTCTAGTGTGCAGCTATTGGTTCTACCAACGTGCCCAATGTTTTGTTGTTGCTTTCGTTGTTTTTTTCTCTCCCGTAACTTTCCACTCACCCCAACCGGTCAAGGCAGATGGTGGCCCACCCTGAGCCTGGTTTTGCTGGAGGTTTCTTCCGTTAAAGGAAGTTTTTCCTCTCCACCAATTTGTTGGGTTTTCTCTATATGTTTGTATCGTCTTGACTTTATTATTTAAAGTGCCTTGAAATGACCCTGTGTCTCTTTTACCTGGTGGGTAGCTGGGATTTGATTCTGTAGATGTCTGCTGTTCTACCCTGGTGCCCTACCCATTGAGCTATACCAGACTGCAACTAAGATAAGAATATTTGATGTTTAATTGTTTTGGGTTTTTGGTTGTTTTTTTACTACATATACTACTAGTGCACATGCAGTTGTGTTTTACTCCACAAATCCTCATGCACTTAAAGTAAAAAAAAAACAAAAAAAAAACAGTCCTATCTTGCATCTCATTAAATGGAAACATGTTGTCGTTTAGCATTTTTCTTTAATTCCTTCTCCTTATCTTAAATGTTTTGCTTACTTTGTACCTCAGTTATATTTAAAGGATATTTTTTGCTGTGTGAAAACTATTTTGAATAAAATAATTTAAAAATAATGTAAATTTGTTTATTGCAGATTGATTCTTTCCAGAGGACCAAGAGTCAGATTATATGATAAATCTGACAGAAACATTTACTAGTAATTTATATACCTTTTTATTGTAAGCTCTTTAGTCTGTTTCTAGATGATAGGCATTCCAGTTGTAGCGTGTGTCTGTCAGCACGGAGAAGCTGAACCACAGCTGAATTGTTCAACCTTTTCATTCACTGCCTGTCACAATAATCTCACACTCCTTCATCTCAATTCTAGAAACTGCTACTGAAGCCAGTAATTGTGTGTGTGGGTGTATGTGTGTGTGTCAATGTGTAATTATAATTGCTTAGATGCATATGAAGGACATGTCAATGAGATGGCCAAGCCACCTCAGTACAAAGCCTTCCATAAAATATAACTCACTCACAAGTGTTCTGTATGGTATCACATTTATTATTAATGAAATACTACAAACATCAACCATCTACAGTACAGAAAACAAACTGATGACCGTGACAGATACTGTATAGAGACCTGCTGTGGTCCTAAAAGACATCCAGGAAGCCACAGCTGCTCCAGTTACACAAACACAAACACAGTAAACAGCGATATGCACTCCTTTACACAGCTGCTACTGTGGGATATGAACATCAATGAGCATTTCACTGGGACTGGAATTGGTGGTGACTGAAAGAGTGAACAAATGTACTGGCAGGTGTATATTTTATGCATAACTTTCGGGCTCATAAAATTGTTTGTCATGATTTTGGGTCTTGAAGTCCTAATTTGAGCCATCTGTGCATGACACTGTGTAAATGTTCTTAAGTTTAAAATAATTTTCTTCTTTGTGAAGTTGCTTTATATAAAAATATTTTTACAACAGAGGTAATGACATGGCCCATAACTTGTTTATTTGCCTTTTCTGTTTTTATCATAGTTTTACACTTACAACAGCTTACACACCAGAGATACACACTATATCTCTCAGCTCTGCCCATGCAATGCTGTTCTCAATCCTCCATCTCTGATTACCACATACCTCTTTGAAGTGACTACTGGCCCCAGTGCCTGCAGTTAACTGGAGCTGGAAATTTGCATTTCCTAATCAATAAAGAAAGAAGGTAATGATACTAAATACACACATTCTAACATATATTCAGGTCTGTACCTGTCTGGTAAAGAATTGTCTGCTATTTATCTCTGTAACAAAGAAAAATTGATCAGCAATTGTTTTAAGCAAGAGATGTCAGATATAGTGTCTCCTTAAAGTAGTCTCCTTCTCCTTAAAGTAGAGGTCATAAAAGGGTGGATTAACAGTCTTTCTTACATGTTACTTATAACATATTATTCAAAGGTGCCCTTCCTGTCATTAATCTCATGTCAATGTTTTAAGCTGGAAAACAACATTTTTAGTTATATTATTATTATTATTAACAATAATAATTATTATTGTTATATTATTATTGTTTTTTGTAGTATTTTATTATTACAAAAGCTCACCTCAAGACTAAATCTTTGATTTAAAACTAAAATCCCTTAGCTTTAAATATTAGGGATACGTTTTCTGACTCTTGTGGATGACCTTTCTTACCAGTTGAGTCAGTTTCCCCAAACTTTTATGTTTAAATATACATTTTAAAAATAGACGTTATACATCATTACATCTTATATTTAAGTTTTGCCCAAATACCTGTTTATTTATCTTTAAATAGCCCAAATTTTCTATTTTGGACAGGCAAGTTTGACTATTGGGCAAACAGTTAAAAATGTAAAATTTTAACCCGTCTGCATTCTGTCCAACAATTGATATATGTGCAGCTATCCGTGACCCCATTCACTTTTCTAAATTAATAATGAAAGCTCCCTAGAACTCACTTGCAAAAAATTGAAATCAGAGCTTTCCAGTTCTGGTGGTGCAGACATTGTAACTGATTTGCAAATCTGAGCAAATGAAATGCTTGTTAATCTTAGCATATTCTCTGAATCTGTGTCTGCCATGGCCATTTGCAGGGTTGAAGAAATATCAAGGTCTGAAAGCTGAGCTTGTGAAAGGAGAGTATTTTCCTGATCAATGCATGTGCTTTTAAGGATGTTTTAGAATGTTTTACCCTTTTCCATCTTCTGCTCTTATTTCCTTTAACCAGCTTCACCACTCACCAACTCTGTTTTGTTTCACCCGTTTCCCTGCCTATTTAAACCCAGATTTTTCTACAGGTCTCTCTTCCAGATTGTTTCTCTGTGAATCTCCTGTCAGCAAGTCCCTTAGCCAACTGATAAGAGAATGAAAGCTTTTTGAAACTTGAAGCAATTGATTCAGAAAATAGTTCAGTGTTATGGAACATTTGAATCACCACTTTGGTGACATCTGTTGTTGTGTCTGATATTAACCTGATATATTATTATAGGACCTTGGATTGTGTTCATTAGGGTTTTGGATTTAGGATTGTTTAATTAGAACTTTGATTGTGGATATTGGACTTTGGATTGTTTATTGAAACTGTGCTAATCAATAGTGACTGTGTGGAGTTTGAAAAGAGTTAAAAATATCTGGGAATTTAACTGTATAATGGACTGGACTGGACTGCTAACACAGACATGCTGCATAAAGCTGCTGCGGACATGGTCCTGGCTAAACTTTAGTTGGTCCTTAGTTATTTCACCTGTGGACCAGCTCTCCTGACAGCTCCCTGCCAGATTGTAACTCTATACCACCCTCTACAGTCAGTGAGCCTACTTGTTTTTGCTCTGAAGAGGTTTTTGTTCCTAAGGAATTGTTTGCCTACATGTCGTACTGTTTGTTCCTTTTGTTCTTTGGTCTGAGGTTTTGTTATCGGTTGGTCCCTGTCAGTCAATGACATTCCTCGCTGAAATACAGATGTACTTTGAATTTCCCATTCGGATGTTAAATTTATGCGTTTTGTCCTCTAGTTTAGTTTTTGGCTATCAGATATCATATAAGACAAGTTAGTTGTAGTATAAGTCCTAACAACTAGAAAATGTTGATGGCAGGCTCTATGTGCCAGTGAAGTTTAATCAGAGCAGCTCTGAATTGCGACAGAAATAAAGAGGGAATCCTTTAGACTTTATAAAAATTGGCACTGTCGTGGTTCTGACTCAACTCTCTTCAACCTAAATTGTTTGCCGTTTCTGACACCGACCTGTCCACTCACACTCTCTATCAATTCTTTAATCACTCTTTAATCACTCACTCTCTCTCCCATTCTTTCTTACCCACTCTTTTTCTAAGCCAAATCCCAAACCTGCTTCAGAGTCACTTGACAATGTGCCGGTTTTTGGGCCTTCCTGGGAGTCAACTGCTCCGCCAGAGTCTGTTACTGGGTTCGCTGACACCCTGGTTGTTGCTTTCTCTGGATCAATTGATGCCCCCAGTCTGTCCCTGTTCCTGGGGCAACTGATGTCAAACCGGCTCCTGAATTTTTCCTGGGTTGGAAGACATACCCTTTATCATTACCATTTTTGAGATGTTCTGCCTCTGCGACTATGAGATCGTTGTTCTCAATGGCAGATTATGATTTTTGACATGCTTCTCTGCTGTCCGTTTCTGGGAGAGAAGAACGCTAAACTTCTTATAGTTTCTCTCTTTCCCTTTGTTGGTGTGAAACCAAGGGCACTGGATTTATTTCAGAAGTGGGCGATCCAGAATGTGTGATCATAAACACCCAGAGGAATTCTGTGTGCAAGAAGAGGCTCTAGTGGGGGCAAAGGTCACTTGCACCAGGGGCAAATGACTGATACCGTACACAGTGAGGCTACTTTTACAAAAATTATATTTAAAAAAACATTGGAACATTGGATTGGATCACCACCATATAGTGTGTTACATTTGTACTTCACAAGCATTTTATAGCATCTTTTGCACAATATCCACTGTACAAGTGACTGGATCTTCAAGTAGAGGGGTTAGCGCTGCTGCTTCACAGCTAGAAGGTTCCTGGCTTGAACCTACCTGCTGGTTGCAGCCTTTTCTGTGTGGAGTAAAAATGAAATACAACTATGAGGAATAATATTTCATGCACACAACTTTGTTTGGTGGCTCAGTTTAAAGTCGCCAATAATTTAGATGACTATTTATCAGAGTACCCATAGGCACCACTACTCCACACTGAATTTGCTTATGGTAATTGTGTTCACTTACTCTCTCTCTCATATTTGTATGTATTGCTTAAATTATTATCCCTAGATCAGATATATTAAATAAAAAACATCTAAGACTATAGAGGTATCACACTTAAGGCAATGGCAATCCTGATCATCTTACTTATTTAATGTTTTACTGTTACATTTCTAATGTTTTAGTTTTTTGTAATATTATGAAGGTAAATAAGTGAATGATTACACATTTACTGTAGAGTACTTGGAGATTTCAAAAAGTCAAGACAGAAACAGCATTTGTAGAGAGTGACAAATCACATCATGCATATAGTCTGCAGACATCTGCTTTATGTAACATTTTAATAATCACTAATATGAGTTAGCATAATGTACACATTATTTAAAATATGAACTACGTTTTGACACAGTTTTGCACATGCCAGAAACATGCCCCCAAGATCAGGAAAAGTTACATAAGGCCCTTATTACCATTTAGCTTTACTGTTTAATGTATTGCCACAGAAATGTGTAATTAATTTAATACCAAGTAATTGTTACACAGATGACTAGTAGGGCCTCTGAAGGTCTAGGATCCTAAGGAAGTTGTTCTCTGTCCATTGTTGATAATCCAGTCTCCTTGCATTTACACTCGCTGGCAGAGTAAAGTAGATCACGTGCAGGATCCGTCTGACTCCAGACGAAGAAGCTCGGTGGAGTATGTCAGAGGGACTTCCAGGCCCACCAAAGGACCGACCACGCTAAGCCAAGTCAGCATGTAGTTCATCGGCCTGCCCAGATAAATAAATACTACAAGCCTGAAAGCCATCTAACAATATAGTGTTATGAGGAGACAAAAACTCATCACTTGGATGATAAGTCACAAATATTGTAACAATGGTACAAATTTGGGCTCTGTACACCACTTCACTATGTTTGAAATTAAACACTTAACATGTGTTTTATTGTTATTTTTAATGCTTACTGCTTTATGCCCAAAAGGTGTCAACACTACTAATCTATTACAGTCAGCAAAATAAGGTTAATGTTGACTTGTTTGCTACCCCCAAAAACTATATTTTTTTTCAGCAGTTTGAGCCTGTTTCTCTCTCAGCTCTTACTTAGATGGTAACGTACATGAAAGCTACCCATTGTCCTTTGTATGTTGTTCCAGCAAAGGTTTTAAAAGAAGTTTTTAATATTGTGGGGCCATATTTCCTTACTTTTATTAAATACTGTCTTAGCTCAGGAGCTGTTGTAGATGTTTTTAAGAATGCAGTGGTAATGCCACTCCTTAAAAAGCCTCACCTTGATAAGTCAGTTTTATATAATTTTAGACACGTGCGTCATCTCCCCTTTTCCAATCTGGTTTAAGATCTTGACACAGCACTGAGTCAGCTCTGTTCATAGGGTTCATAATGATATTCTTGATCTGTTGATGCTGGGAATCCTGCTGTGTCCTGTATCTTACAGCTGCTTTTGATATTGTGCATCATGCATCAACTCTCACCTTGGTTAGTGTGTAGATAGCCAGTGCACTGGTTTTAGATGGTCCGAGTTCTATTTAGCCAATAGGATGTTTTTTATATTGATAGGAGACACATCCTCTTTCTGTATGTCCCTCTCTTATGGAGTGCCTGTCCTTTTTTTACTGTATATGGAAGATTGTGCTTTTGCTGCTCCAAAACTAGGATGTTTTTATATAAATTGATTTAAAAGAAATATATATTTTGTCACATATAAACCGACACATCCTATCTTAATATCTGTTGTGTCCCACAGTAGGCATGAGGATGTTCTTATGGAGTGCCTTGTTATAAATAAACGTTGTTCCATAGCCAAAGGAGAAGACGTCTTTATTTCATGAACTTTATTCATACACCTGAACCTGAATGGTGCCTGTAACAAGTAAAAGTGCTGATGTTTGCTGTTGTGCGTCTTGGGTTGCATGTGCCAAGAATAAAAACTGGCGCTTTTTGTTTGCTGACTTCCATCTGCAAAAAATTCTCTCTGTAAAAGCCGCATTTCAAAACGCCGGAAAAAGTAGCGGCTTATCTTTTTTTCTTGACTTCTATTTTTCATTTTATTACTTTAATGATATTGTTTTTATCGTTTAATCATTGTTTTGATCTTACAAACATTTTATGAATGTATGTTTTCTGTTTATCTGTTGTGAAGCACTTTGGTCAGCTCCTGGTTGTTTTAAAAAGACTGAATTTAACTGAATCTAACTGAATGTAAGCAAAGCCAAGACTTTTGGTTTGACAAAACTACCTAGGAATTACAGCCATTTGAATAGAATAATAATAGAGTCTAGAATAATAGAGTCTTATATTTCCATTTGGGACCTGTTTACTGGAACTTTAAATGAAGTCCAAGGAGTTGTCTATGCAAGTGAAGGAGACCCTCATTAACCCCAAAAAATAAAATAAAATAAAATAAACCCTTCAATGGTAAATAATATATGGTCTGCTTACATATCCAAAGTGCTTTACAATGTTGTTTTTCTCTCTCACACCCACAACAATGGCAGTGGATGCCATGCAAGATGCTCACTTGACCCAAGGGGAACAACCTGGGGTTCATTGTCTTGTCTAAGAATACTTTTTACACAAAGGCAGGAGGGACTGAGACCCACTGACCCTGTGATCCATGTACAACTTTGTTACCAACTAAGACCCCTTAACTAAAAGCTAAAAATCTTAATTTTGCTAACATTTTGAATGCTTTAAAATCAATGTGGTGGTGTATATAGGCCAATACTTTAAACCCATAATTGTTGCAATATTTATTATTCTATAACACCTATCCTATTATCCTGCACCGTTTAAGTGAATTACAGTATGTGCCACTATAGACATACAACAGTGTAAAATAAAGGTCTATGAATTTGCTGTATATGTATTTTCATTCTTCCATAGTTTTTATATTAGTGAATCCAATAGCTGTCCTACCTGCATTGGTCCTGAGCTGACTGCAGCACAGGCCTCATGAACTCATGTGTTCTGCAGGGATGGAGCATTAAAAAAGGCTGACCCAGCAGGGGATGCTCCTGACACACAGACAGAAAAACAAAACCTCAGTGAAGTTTTAAAGAGTAAGATGAATACAGCTAACAGCTGCATTTGTGTTTTGGTTTTACCTGTTGAGTGATTGTACTGAGAGGATTGTTGAGAAGTTGAGTCTTAAAGTTTGGATGAATAGAGCTCCACATCTCCTCTAGTGACAGACTCCTCCCTTCTGACAAAGTGACACATGAAATCAACAGCATCAGAAAGATTTCACACAAAGCATCCTTTTAAAAATATATTACTGAGATGTCAAAATATCATTATAAAACCATCAAAGATTGTACTTAAAAACCACTTTTGGAAGCTTTTCTAAATTAAATCATCTGAACCAGTTGGTTTGAATGTCAGGACAAAAAAAACCCAAATAAGCAAACAAAAAAAAATTATGATTTGGCACACAGAACTAGAGTAGGAGTCTGTCTTTTAATTGATTAAGAATTGTTTAGAATTGAGAATAATGTAGAGTCATTATGCACTTTTACCTTGTTCAGACACTATACAGCAGTATTATTTTAAAACATCACCTGGCCAGCATTAGTAACCCTTCTGAATTTAGCTTTGCCATTCATTGGTGTTGTTGCAGTCAGGAATATCAGCCAGAACAATACAGCTGAAAACCCCAATAAATTCTAAGGGAAAAGTATTCACCTTCTACATTAAAATCACCTGTAAATATGTAGTACTCCAAAAACAGAGTAACATTGTCTGAAGGCACTCCCAAAAAGACAGAAAGTAAGGAGTTCAGACCTATTGCCAGCAGCATCAAGTCAGTGGCTTGCAACATCAACAACTCACACGCTTGTGACAGAAAGGTTCAAAACATCAAACTGGATTTACAATGTCACATCACTTTTCACATGTGTCCCCACTGATGAGGCAGTCAAGACAGTGAGAAACCTGCTACTATTCAATTCAATTTCAATTAAACTTTATTTATATAGCACCAATTTACAACAAAGTCATTTCAAGCACTCTACGTAATAAAGTCAAGACTATACAGACATTTAGAGAAAACCCAACAATTCCCCCTTGAGCAGCCACAGGCAACAGTGGAGAGAAAAACTCCTTTTAAAGAAATAAACCTCCAGCAGAACCAGGCTCAGGGTGGGCGGCCATCTGCCTTGACCAGTTGGGTAAGACAGCAAATTGCCCAGACCACATATGCACTCTATTTGACCTCTGCCTGACTTCCTATTTCAAGAACAACAACAGTTTTAATAGACAGAATCACAGCTGTGCTATAGGTTCACCTGTGTCGCCAATTGTGGCCAATCCCTGCAAGAACTGCAGAACAAAGCACTGCACTGCTTTACTGAAGCAACACCCAGGCACTGATTCAGCTCTGAAGATTACTTTACTTATCTTCACTTATCTGTGAAGATTGGTGAAAGATTTCACTTTACTTAACACATCACGTAAAGGGGAAAGCTGGTTTCTAAAATCAGGTTATGACAGGACAAAGAAGAGTAATACATCGAGAAAGTACTCAAAACCTGCATATACCCAAACTGGGCCTTCATCTAATCCAGAAAAAAATAATATATGCAATCCTATGTAGCAAGAAATGCTGATTCTGAAGCAGCATTTACTGTTTTTTTTTTTTAATTAATAGCTGTGCAACATACATAGTTTTATGTATATCGATGTAACATATTGTCACAGCATAGATAACCAAAAACAAATAAATTACAAAATTATAATGAAATGAAACAGATAATACAAAAAATAATACATAAATGAAGAATTATGAGAATAAAACCATTTACAAAATAATTTCCTTATATAAAGCATCATAAATAGAATAAATAAAATCTCAATTGTATAAGCATATAAGCAAAACAAAAAAAATATATTTAGTTAAATATTTAGGCGAATTGTGTGCTGGGATTTTTTATTTTGTAATAATCTAACAGATTTAATATAATTATCTACTTCGATATTAAATGATTCGAATGATGGCAGGGTTTTAGAGAACTTGGATTTGTGAATGTGAAATTTACCAATCAAAATGAATAAATTGACCATATGTTTTATTTCCTGATTGTTGTTCATGTAATGTAAGATAATAGCTTTAAGTTCCAATTTAATTGTGGGAGTAGTTTTATTAGCAAAGTGCAATTCCTTCTTTCTCCAGAATGGTGTGACAGCATTCAAAAAAGAGGTGTTTAATATCTTCTTCTTCACTTTTACAGAATTCACAGGCTGTACTGATGTTTACAAAATGTGATATATAAGAATTAGTAGGGTATATATTATGTAGGATCTTAAATTTTACTTCTCTAATTTTATTATTAATAACAAATTTGTGGGATAGTGTCCAGCTTTTTTCCCAGTGAACATATGTAAAGTGAGAACCCCAAAAACACTTTCCACGTGGAGAAATGTTCCTTTTACTATACAAATATTTTCTGATGTGTTTATTAGTGCATTTCTTACTTTTAATATCGATGCCCTGAATACAAAATGTGAATTCTAGTTTTTTTGGTGTTTGATGTTCATAGTAACATTTTGATAGCTGTAAAATTCCACTAGGAATAGCATTAGTAACCGCTTGAAATTCTTTGAAAGATACTGGAAATAACTGAGATTTTACAAATTCCTCATAACTCTACAAAGTTGACCTGTTTCACTCTGTATGTCTGAAAGGTAAATTATATTCTTATCCATCCATTTCTGTAGATACAGTGATTTATTCTTTCTGGTTATGTACTCATTATTCCAGATAATTGTTTTATGGGGCGAAAAATTATGGACAAAGCATAATTTTGCTGCAGCATTTACTGGTTGACTCCTCCTGCGGTAAGCGTATTGTGTCACTTCCTGTTTCTTCACGCTGTTTCGGGTCTCTGCCGAAGGATTGTTCACTGGTTAATCGTAGCTGTTGTTTTCTAAATTAGTGATTTCTCTGTGTATAAACTATCACTTTGGGCATAAGATTTGTTTACGCAAGCACCTTCTCTCCTGAAATAATTAAACAAACTACCTAACGCTAACTAAACTTAATCGATCTAGCTTAGTTAGCTTAGCACCTAGAAATGGCTTCTCCGTCTCCTGTCTCTCCTCTGACTTGCTCTGTGTGCCACATGTTTAATTTTTCCTCTGCCTCCTATAGTGATAATTGATACTTGTAATAAGTGTAGGGCTCTTGCAGCTTTGGAGGCGAGGCTCTCTGAATTGGAAGCTCGGCTCCGCACCATGACAAACAATCCAGCTAGTCAGGCCCCGGTAGCTGGTGCGGACCAACCTAGCATAGCCACTGTTAGCTGTTCCCCAGCATTACCCGAACAGCCGGGAAGCCAGGCCGGCTGGGTGACGGTTCGTAAGCGATCTAATGCTAAACAGACGCCCCAGGTTCACCACCAGCCGGTTCACGTTTCTAATCGTTTTTCCCCACTCAGCGACACACCCGCTGAGGAACGAACTCTGGTAATTGGCGACTCCATAGTCAGAAAAAATGTTAGAGACGCCAGCGGCCTTAGTCCAATGTTACCCTGGGGCCAGAGCGGGCGACATCGAATCCTATTTGAAACTCCTGTCTAAGGATAAACGTAGATATAGTAAGATCATTATTCATGGAGGAACAAATGACGCCCGATTACGCAAATCGGAGGTCACTAAAATGAATATTGAATCGGTGTGTAACTTTGCAAAGACAATGTCGGACTCCGTAGTGTTCTCTGGACCCCTGCAGAGTCTGATCAGTGACGACATGTATAGCCGCATGTCGTCACTCAACCGCTGGCTGTCTAGGTGGTGTCCAGCAAACGATGTGGGCTACATAGACAATTAGAAATGTTTTTTGGGAAAACCTAGGCTGATTAGGAGAGATGGCATCCATCCTACGTTTGATGGTGCCTCTGTCTTATCAAAAAATATGGCTGATTTTATTAGACAACCAAAAGATTGACAGTCCAGAGTTGAGCCTAGGACGCAGAGATCCAGTCCTACACGCCTCTCTGCAGTATCCTTTCCGCCGTCATCCCCCCACAACTCCCACATTCCTATAGAGACTGTGTCTGTTCCCTGATTAACTAAATTTTACAAACTAAAAATGATTACAAGAGGAGTTAATCATAATAACTTAATAAAAATCAGGACTGCTCCTCTTACTGAACAAAAAACTAAAACAATCAAATGTGGATTATTAAATATCAGATCTCTCTCATCTAAATCTCTGTTAGTAAATGACTTGATTAGCGATCATCAATACGATTTATTTTGTCTCACTGAAACCTGGTTGCAGAAGGAAGAATATGTTAGTTTAGATGAGTCGACCCCCCCAAGTCATATTAACTATCATGTTCCTAGAAACTCAGGCCGAGGTGGAGGAGTAGCAGCAATTTATCACTCAAGCTTACCGATAAACCCTAGACCTAAACATAGTTATAACTCATTTGAGAGTCTCACTCTGAGCCTTTCACACCCAACTTCGAAAACTCAAAATCCACTTCCATTTGTTATTGTGTACCGTCCTCCAGTCCCTTATTCGGAATTTTTGACTGAATTCTCAGATTTTCTAGCCGACTTAGTGCTTAGTGCAGATAAAGTTGTCATATTGGGTGATTTTAACATTCATGTAGATGCTGACAGTAACTCCCTCAACACGGCATTTACTTCATCATTAGATTCAATTGGTTTCTCTCAAAATGTAAAAGAACCCACTCATTGTTTTAGTCACACCCTAGACCTTGTCCTTACATACGGCATTGAAATTGATAAACTAACAATATTTCCTCATAATTCTGTTCTCTCTGACCATTTTCTAATAACATTTGAAATTAATTTAATGGACTACACAGCAGCTAGAAAAAAGTTTTGCTTCAGTAGGTGTTTATCTGAAAACACTGAACAAATTTAAGGAAATGATCCCTTCATCATTTACTTCAACATGTACTGATATAACTGAGAGTAGCCACATTAACTGTACTCCTGTACAAGTTGATTACCTGACTGATAATTATGCAGCATCTTTACGTTCTACACTTGATAGTGTTGCCCCTCTAAAAAAGAAAGTAGTAATTCTGAACAGGTGATCTCCATGGTATAGCTAGCAAACCCGCAATTTAAAGCAGGCGTCACGAAGACTAGAAAGGAAGTGGCGTTCCACTCATTCACAAGAATCACGCTTAGCCTGGAAAAAGAGTTTATACTTATACAAATTAGTACTCCGTAAAGCCAGAACAGCTTATTATTCATCACTAATAGAGGAAAACAAGAACAACCCCCGGTTTCTTTTCAGCACTGCAGGCTGACTAAGAGCCATAGTTCAGTTGAGACTAGTATTCCCTCAACGCTACGTAGCAATGAATTCACGACCTTCTTCACAAACAAAATCGTAGCTATTAGAAACAAAATTCACCAGACCCTCCCCACAAATACAACATTAGAATCATCAGTAAGTCCTCAGTCCCTTTTAGAATGCTTTGTGCCCATAGACCTTGCTGAGTTAACTTCAACTATTATGGCATCTAAACAAACAACATGTCTGCTAGACCCTATTCCAGTTAGACTGCTCAAAGATGCTCTACCCTTATTAGACATGTTCGTATTAGATATCATTAATCTATCTCTACAAACAGGATATGTACCAAAGGCCTATATGGTAGCTGTAATCTAACCTCTACTTAAAAAACCTAGTCTGGATCCAGGTGTCTTAGCCAATTACAGACCAATATCCAATCTCCCCTTTATTTCTAAAATACTAGAAAAAGCAGTTGTAAAGCAATTATGCGACCACCTGCGCAGAAACGACTTGTTTGAAGAATTTCAGTCAGGATTTAGAGTTCATCATAGCACAAAAACCGCACTGATTAAAGTCACCAACAATCTTCTTCTGGCTTCAGATAACGGACTTGTGTCTATACTAGTTCTGCTAGATCTTAGTGCTGCATTTGACACCATTGATCACAGAATATTATTACAGAGACTAGAACATGTTATTGGAATTAAAGGAACTGCACTAAATTGGTTTAAATCGTATCTATCAGATAGATTCCAATTTGTTCATGTTAATGATCAATCTTCCACATTCACAAAAGTTAGTTATGGAATTCCACAAGGCTCTGTATTAGGACCAATACACTTTACTCTATATATGTCTCCCCTTGGCAACATTATTAGAAAACACTCTGTAAATTTTCATTGCTACGCTGATGACATGCAGTTATATCTATCTATGAAACCTGATGAAACAAATCTATTAAATTACAAGCATGTTTAAAAGACATAAGGGACTGGATGACGTATAATTTCCTTCTTCTAAACTCAGATAAAACTGAAGTTATTGTATTTGGGCCTAAAAGTCTAAGAAACATGTTTTCCAACCATATCGCTACTTTAGATGACATAACTCTTGCCCCCAGTACTACTGCAAGGAATCTCGGAGACATTTTTAACCAGGATTTGTCATTTAGCTGACACATAAAACAAATCTCTAGAACAGCCTTTTTCCACCTAAGAAACATTGCCAAAATTAGGAGCATCCTCTCTCAAAGAGATGCTGAAAAACTGGTTCATGCATTTGTTACTTCTAGATAAGACTACTGCAATTTTCTACTTTCAGGCTGCCCCAGTAACTCTCTACAAAGCCTCCAATTAATCCAAAATGCTGCAGCAAGATTACTGACTGGGATTGGTAAGAGAGATCATATTTCACCTTCATTAGCTTTTGTCCATTGGCTTCCAATTAAATGTATAGTAGAATTTAAAACCTTTCTTCTTAGCTATAAAGCTTTAAACGGTCAAGCCCCATCATATCTAAAAGATCTCCTAGTACCATATCATCCTACTAGACCACTTCGGTACCAAAATGCAGGCCTACTTGTGGTTCCCAGAATTTCCAAAAATAGAATGGGAGGCTGAGCCTTTAGCTATCAAGCTCCTCTCCTGTGGAACCAGGTCCCAGTCCAGATTCGGGAAGCAGACACCCTCTCTACTTTTAAGACTAGGCTCAAAACCTTCCTTTTCGATAAAGCTTATAGTTGGTTATAGTCATGCTGCTATAGGCTTAGACTGCTGGGGGACTCTGCACTGAGCCACTTTCCTCTTCTCTTCATTCTCTCCTCTCACCCCACATTTATAATGTCACCACTGTATGACATTAACTCTGCATCTTCTTTTTCTCGTAGTCGTCTTTCTCCCTCTCTGTCTCCCTCTCTCTTTCCCTGTCCTCAGGTGTCCCCGGATTTGTCGCTGTGTGTCGTCTTCCATGTCGCAGCTACTGGTCCTACTAACCAGCCCAATGTTTTGTTGTTGCTTTTGTTGCTCTGTTCTTTTCTCTCTCCCCTTTCCACTCGGCCCAACCAGTCAAGGCAGATGGCCGTCCACCCTGAGCCTGGTTCTGCTGGAGGTTCCTTCCGTTAAAGGGAGTTTTTCCTCTCCACTGTTGCCTATGGCTTACTCAAGGGAGATTTGTTGGGTTTTCTCTACATGTTTGTATAGTCTTCTCTATTTATTATGTCAAGGTCATCTCAAGTGCCTTGAGATGACCTTGTTGTAAACTGGCGCTATATAAATAAAGTTGAATTGAATTGAAATATAGAAATAGAGTACGCTGAATAAACAAAACATCTAATTCACAAATGCATGGGACAACACAGAACAACTGGTTCCTCAGCCCTCTATAACCATTGACTCGGCACTCTATGTCTCAAGGCTGAATTATCTTAATATTGTCTGGAGATCATATGGCTTATTTGACAAGGGTCATTCCTTTAAAGACCGCAATTGAAAAGGGAAGAACTCTTGGCATGGCAGGTGTGGCATTTTCTCAAACTAAAAGCAAATCCAGTTGCCACTAACCTGAGTTACTGAGAATCTTAACAGGTGGTATACAATACATGTAATGGAACTAACCTAAAGTGAAAGCTCTGAAATAAAGTACAGGTGTACTGTAGCTGCTGGAGTAAAGGATGTGATAGTCATACTGAAGCACCTGGCTGCTGCCTTCTGGCATCACACAGACCCCATCATCTTCATCAACATCAGACTGTAAAGAAATAGGCATTAGAGGCAACTTAGCAGCTCCAAACAATGAAATTATTTTGTTTATTTTTAGCAAAAATTACTTCTAATATAATTAAAGTACATAATGTGTGACCATCATCTACCTGTACATTTTCTTGTCCTTGCTGATCATGCCAGGAGTGACAGGAAGTGTGTGTCTCTGAGTCTGAACTGGATTCTTCCTGGTCCCACACTGGATTAGAGTTAATGGCAGCTGATCTAAGAACAGTCTTCTTCAGATAGCCTTCCTGTAAACCCTTAGTGCAAATCACAAACTACCATCACTTTTTGGGTAACATGACATGGCACGGCCCTAATAAGGGTAACATGACAGACCTCCTCACCTGGACTGACTCCCAGGTCCAGCCATCTCCCAGCTGATCTGACTGCTGCAGGAGCAGGTGACAGCAGTGACAGAAGGCCTCTTCTTCCAGGACACCCAAACTCATCTTTGAAAAATGAAACATGGTGGAGGATAAATATTAAACCTTGTTAATGTGAAATTAAACATTTTACTGGCTGTAAAACAATATGCCACTTTGTGCCATATTCAAGCCACCACTATTCTATTACAGAGAAAACAAAATGTTAAAAATACATTTTGTATCACAAAGCAATGTTTAGTCTATGTACATGAAAGAAATTATAAAACATCAAATAAGTACTGTGGTTTAACTGGAGTTCTTTTTAATCAGCAATAATCAACTATAAAATGAAGCATTGCTAGCCTTATCAGGTCTTTAGTGAGACAGTGTCAATGTTTAGGGTGCACTACACTTTATTTATAATTTTTGTCCAGGAAAAATCATGAACCTGCCGTTACATCAATACACTGTCTACAGTAGGCCGCAGTACTTAGCTAAGCTTTGAAATTAATTTGTAAACTTATGATGTCATAGAGGGGAGCGGGAGCTTTAAAACTAACTATGTAAATTACCAAAGGTTCATAAGGTTGCAATCAAACCTTTACGTAAAAAAACCTTGTAATGACCCAGGTGTTGCCAATTACAGATCAATATCCAATCTCCCCTTTATTACTAAAATACTTGAAAAGTAATTGCAACAACTTTTTAGGATCTAGAATACATCATAGTACAGAAAGTACGCCCTCTTAGATCTTTGGGCTGCATTTAGGGCTGCAAATAATTATATATATATTTTTTATTAATCTATCGATTATTTTCGCAATAAACTCTTTTTACTTTTTAATATATAATAATATAATAATAATATAATATAATATATAAATATATATAAATATATAATAGAATAATAATAATATAAAAACAAAAACTAAATTTTAATTATGTTTTATTACACAAGTATAAAACACTAAATCTTATTAATAAAATATATTATTATTATTAATTTACTAACAATAAAACATTTTATATTTCAATGTAATAATTCAAAGTATGCTCTTCAGGGCATTATTCCTCCTTCCAAAAATAGGCCGGTCTTAACTGGTAATCTGTGTTTTACAGACAAATACAAAGTCTCTCCAGAGTATAATTAAAGCAAGAACTTCCATTCAAGAAAAAGAAATGTGGTGCAATCTCCATTTCCTCAGTAAACAGTTCTCTTTACTTTAGTTCAAATATTATACAAGCAAAAATATCAGTCTGACTTTTAGAAAAAAATCATATTTAGATTATCAGCAGATTTCTAGATCACTTTTTAGTCAATTATATTTTAATCTATAGTATATTCAGCTCTGCTTTAGGGTCCAGCTCTGAAATGTTGATTACACCCAGTTATGCTTATCTATGAAACCTGTTGGCACAAATAAATTATTCAGTTTAATGTTTCACTGTACTCAGAAATTAAAGCATAGGACAAATAAATAACTGAGGTCAAAAAAAGAAATCATTGAAGTGATTTATAAATCAAAATGCATTCTAAACCTCTGATGCATATAAGTAGCCATTTTTGCCAATATAAAGCTGAAGACACTTGTCGCATTCATTCTGCAATGGAAAGTTCTTCCCAACTATGCTTCAGAAGTTCCCATAAATGTATGGCACTTGTACGCTGTGTTGCTTTCACTCTTCTGTCCAGTTCATCCCAAGACAGCTCTATGGGGTTTAAATCTGAAGTCTGGCAGGGTGCTGCAAAATGCTGTTTTGGTTCAGGGTGACACTCACTCTGTAAAAGTCACTGACCCTGTATCTAGCCAAACAGTCTCAGACCTTTCTTTTCCATGTTTCACAGTTGATGTCACACACTGAGGAACCATCCTTTTGCCTACTTGAGAACGTACAAAAATTCTGCATGAGGAACTAAAGATTTAAAAATTTGATTCATCAGTTCATAACATGTTCTTTCAGTCTTCAGTAGTCCATTGGTGGTGTTTTGTAACCTAGGCAAGCCTCTTTTTCTTAAACTGACATCTTAGCAATTGCTTTCTTGCTGCAACTCAAAGTCTTCTCTTCACAGCTGAAACAGAGATTTGCTTACTACGACAATTATTAAGCTGTGCTTGAAAGTGTTGTCTTGTGAGCTACCACCTCGCAAGCTGTTGACTCTAAAAAACTTGTCTTCTGATTCTGTTGTGGCTTTGGGTCTGCCAGACCTCTTCCTGTCAGAGTTTCCCTCAGTTTCTCATTTTCCTTTTGATAGTGAAGGAGACTGTACTCACTTACAGCTGCATTTTCTTTGCAGTTCTTTTGTAGGAAAGACCTACATTTGTTATGATGGTCTGTCTCTTCCACTATTAATTGCCTTTTTCTCACCATTTTTATAGCAACACACTACTTTCTGAAGTAATACTGTTCAAATAATGCTCACAAGGGTATGATACCACAGTGTGTTCAAACACAATACTTATGCAAAGAGAGGGGGTTTAAGTAAAAGTAATAGTAATAGTAAGAAAAGCACCAACTTTCAAGGCTTATTCAACCTCCATTGCGGCAGAATAGCTTTAAGAGGTTAACCCATTTCACCATTTACCGTTGTAACATTTTAAGCTATTCATTGGATTTGAACTGCTTCAAGTTAAATAAAAAAAGTGTGAAAAATAGTGTTCTAAAACTAGGACAGGTTTGGTATACAAGGTATATGCTAAACAATGACCACCAGTATCACCACCTTTCTCAAGTCTGCCACTCTGTAGCAAGTTTGCCTCACATTTTCCCCCCTTAGTTCTCTCCGCTAAAAAATGCATTAAGGAATTTAAAGAAAAGACACGAGAAGAAGGAAAATAAAGAAATTACTAGACATTAAATGTACTTTCCTCTGAACCGTCATCTGCAGCTACATCTGTTTTTGTTGATAGTGACTCAGTCAGCTGTCCATCTGATTTTAGAATTACCATGCTCAATTTTGTATGGGCATAAACACACTGCAAATGGTTCCCATCATATGCAAAGCATGTTTTTGTTTGTTTTTAACATTTTATTAAAACCTACCTCAACAGCAATGTCATTGCTTTTTCAATGAACAGATTATTTGGACCTACATTTACTGTTAGTCATTTTGAAAACAAATTATTCAGGAATCCAGATTGATAACTTTCCAGAAGGACTTGTTAAATGCTGTGGAACTGTATTGATCTGACAACTTACTTATTAGAAAGAAGTTTCTTTTCAAGATCCATTATTTTCAACTATTAATAATCTCGTCATGAACAGGAGGAGATAAGAAGTTGTTCAGCAATGAACACATTTTAATTATATTTCAATTATTCAATCACAGGAGGAATATAATCCCCATGCCTCAGGCAAGAATACAGTATGATGTTAAAACATTTACGTAATTTAGATTTGTCTAAAATACTAAGCATTGACGTACAAAAAATTGGACTATAAAGCATAATAATTTATTTTTATTATCAGGAATGAACTTTAATTTACAATCAATATAATCAATGCGGCATGTAACTTGCATGTAATTGTTCTTTTGAGACTTTGTTTGTTTGAGTAAAGATGACGGTCAAAACCAGGACGCAATTAGCACCAGGCACGTAAATACGGAAGCTGTTGGACGAAAGGAACGAGCACTGAGGCTTCTGCTTGTGTATTGCCTGGGTCTGTTTTTAACAAAATGTTTAATCTATACGTTACTATTTTGTCTTTGGGCCTCTGTTTGCGTAAACGTGTCCCAGATTAAGTTTTTCAGTCGGACAGTCATGAGAAAATGAACTAAAGTCAACAGGCAAACCCGCTACACTACTAGCGTGTGACACACGTCGCCACGATTTTCTCTGTTTCTCTTCCACTACAAAAGTTGTGCCTGAAATAAGAGGGTTGCGTCTGGAAGGGCATCTGGCTTACAACTTGCCAAGTAAAACCATGCGAGTCATCTATAGCAATACGGATGATTCGTTGTGGCGACCCTTGATGGGAAAAGCCGAAAGAGAAGTAGTAGTAGTAGCAGTGATACTGTTTGGATATACATGAACTCCAAGAGTAACAACAGTAAGCAGGCAAAGGAGCAGTCATCAGAAACAGACGTCGCTAATATGACGGCACGGAGGAACAGACGTGTGCAGTCTCTGCACATGTATAACCCCGGTACCTCTCCCCATGTGTTTTCCTTGAATTCCTACACACATCTTTAGTAGGAGGAACTGAGACGCAAAGAAAACTCACAGTGGGCGAGGACTGGTCCTGCTGCTAGATTACACAACAAGGTTCAGACCAGAGTGACCGTTTTACACAGACAGATAAAGTAACAGGACAGGCGTCACTATACAGCCCGCTGTCCTGCATTGCTTACTGGTAGACGAAATCTGCCAAGGGGACCAGAAAGTAGAACCTTTGTTTCGTTTCCGAGTCACAAAATCACGTGAGTTCTCTTTTACCACTATTACTACTACGACGACTACTTCTTCTTCGTCGTCTTCTGATACGGTCAGCTTATAGGCCCTTTATTGCCACCTTCTGGATTTGAGCTTTACTAACCCAAGTGCAGGCAAGTCCAGGCAGGCAAGTATCCAAAGTGACTTACAGAGTAATTTGGTGCACCTGTAATGCAATTCAATACAGCAGGTCTGCCATTAATTCTACTTCTACAATGTTAAAATTGCTCAGTTTTTATGTCAAAACTCTCAGAAAGGGGATAAATCTACTCTACTGGCTACTGTTTATTATTGAGGTAATAGTGGGCGGTGGAGTTTTACTGGAGTGCATTAAAAGAAGGTGTGGTTCTAAAGTTTTGAGGACAAAACTTTTTTCTCTTGCCAAAACGTTAGAAGCCCCTCTTACTCTAATGCAATCAAGCAAAAGAGATTGTTTCAAACTACTTTACTACTTTTGACCTGAGATGCACATCACCTGGACAACCATATTCAAGTCAGCTGTGCCTAAATTGTTTCATTCACATTGCCAAACTGTGGTGCATAAACTGTGAAGTTTCACATTTTGCCAATATCATTTACATCTCGTCATTTACAAAATCGCACAAATTATCCAAATGTAATTTTAAGTCAATATAGCATACCACACAAACCAGCTTACCTTTTTCTGGGCCAAAAAGTGACACAAACACACAACAAAGATGAAAGCTGGTAAACATTTGACTTGTGTGAGAGGAAGAGGGAACAGAAGACCTTGGATCACTCATGAAAGGTATGTAACTAATTCCAATTCAGAATATGTATGGTAAGAAGATGTGTAGAGCGTAAATAAAAAAAGAATCAAAGGTGAAAGGTCTGGACTGCAGGCAGGCCAGTTCAGGACACCCAGACTCTTCTCCTCCAAAGCCATGCTGTTGTGATGGATATATTATGTGGTTTAGCAGTGTTTTGCTGAAATATGTAAGGCCTTCCCTAAAAGAGACGTTGTTTGGATAGGAGTACATGTTTAAACCTTTATATACTTTCAGTGTTGATGTTGCCTTTTCAGATGTGTAAGCTGCCCCCTCTATACCACCAGAGGCGGAAGCTTTTGACCAGTGTGCTAATAATAAGATGGCGTGTCCCTCTCCTCTTTAGTCTGCAGGGAGTCCATGGTTTCCAGAAAGAAGTTCAAATTTTGATTAATCAGACCACAGAATAGTTTTCCATTTTGCCTCAGACCATTTTCTGGATCATGTTCATTTACAGCTTCTTTGCATGATGCAGCTTTAATTTTTACAGACAGTAAATTCTGGACCCCAGGTGTTCCTGAGCTCTTGCTGTGGTGTCCATTTGAGATTAATGCCTGTTTATAATGCAGTGTCACCTGTTGGGTTGAAGATCACGCCTATCCAGTTTTGACATTCGACCTTGTCCCTTGCATACCTTATTCTCTACATCTTTTATTAATATTATATACTGTAGATGGGGGTAGCTGGTCTTCATGGTCTTTGCAGTTTTACATTAAAGAACATTTTTCTGTTATTGTACCACAATTTGCAAAATGTTTGGTGCTGCTTGTGGCAGTTTGGTGAACCTCTGCCCATGTTTACATTTGAGAGGCTCTGAAATGCTCCTTTTATACCCAGTCTGTTACTCAGCTGTTGCTAGTTAACCTAATTAGCTGATGAATGAGATCATCAGATGAGACAGCTTTTTGAAATGTGTTGCTGCCATCAAATTATAAATAAGCTACTAATAATAATAAGCTAATTATTTTTAATGAAATGGTGAAAGATTCCAGTTGAAAGCAGAATTACTCAGTTAGTTAGATAACATCTATGATAATATACAACTACTCTTTGTAATAATTTGGGATAATCAGAAGATGTGACTAATGGTAGTTATGGCTGCCTAATAATGCACTTCCTGGGCATGATATTACAGTGGTCATGATAAAAAAGAAAAGTTAACTACACAAAAATGTGCTAACAGGATTGCATATGAGCTAGCGGCAAACTACTGCAACTACCAGTATACTAATTGCTTGTAGTTCATCACTCCCTGTTACTCTTTAATTGTACTTAAAGGTTATAGATACATCTATACAAAAAATACATCTAAAAAGTTAGATGTATTTTGTCCTGTTTTGGGTTTTTGTCCTTATTTGGTTTTTCACTCCTTTTGAGGAGTTTGATGTATTTTGTCCTGTTTTGGGTTTTTATCCTTATTTGGTTTTTCACTCTTTTTGACTCCTTCTATGGACATTGTTTTTCTGTGTGTGTCCTTGCACTTGCGCTTTGCCTTTCATTGTCATCGTCATCACTGTTGGGATTCTGGAATCTGTGCTCCTCCCCTACTTGACTGGTTGCCAGTGCACTTGCCCTTTGCCTTTCATCTTCGTCATCATCACCCCTGCATGTTTTGTATTTAAGGGCTTGTGTGGAGCTTTGGGGTTGCTAGTGTGTCATGGTCCGTTCTGGTGCTTCTTCTTAATCCTTGCTTCCTTTCCTGATCTTCAGTCTTTGATACTGTCGTGAGTCTGTTCATAGTTCTAGTTTGTTAGTCTTCTTTAGAGTAAGTTTCTGTTTGTAATATTGGTCTTCTCTGTTAGAGTGATTTTCTATTGTGGTGTTGGTCTTCTCATTGAGAGTGTATTTTGTTGTAGTCTTAAGTTTTTGCCTTTGAGATAGTATTGTTGTCTCAAATGTCTGAGCCAAGTGTAATAGTCTCAGTATTACACTTGTACTGAATGAGGACATTTCAGCTGCAGAGTGAGATTTCAGTGGAAGAGCAGGAGATCTCTGTTACTGCGGGTTTTTGTTAAAGTTTTTATTATAGTCTAAGTTTCTGTCTTTGAGTTAACATTGTTATTATCTTAGGAGTTTGAGTTGAGTGTCACAGCTTCAGTAGTAAAGGTTCTCGTTACAGTTTAAGTTTCTGCTCTTAAGTGTTATTACCTCAAGAGTTTTATGTGTTGATAGTGTTGATAAATCTTTCGAGTGAGTTTAGTTATAGTCCAAGTCTCTGTTTTTGAGTAAGTATTGTCATCTCTTCAAGTGTTGTGCTGAGTATTATGGTATCTGTATTTTGGGTGATAAATATTTAACTGTTTTTAGAAGTTCATGTGTTAATAAACCTCCTGCACTCTTGTTGTGTCTCCGCTTCTGCTTTTGTCCCATAGTTACAGTATCCAGTTACGGAACCTTTATAGATGGACCTTAACTCATAGAGGATCTGACCTGAAATGCACATTTATTAGATTATGTGGAACATCTCTGTAGGCTGCCATTTACATTCAAATTTTTATTTCACATTTTAAGTCCTATTCAATTCAATTCAATTCAACTTTATTTATATAGCCCCAATTTACAACAAGGTCATCTCAAGGCACTTTAAATTATAAAGTCAATACCATACAAACATTTAAAGAAAACCCAACAAATCCCCCTTGAGCAAGCCATAGGCAACAGTGGAGAGGAAAAACTCCCTTTAATGGAAGGAACCTCCAGCAGAACCAGGCTCAGGGTGGATGGCCATCTGCCTTGACCGGTTGGGGTAAGTGGAAAGTGGAGAGAGAAAAGAACAGAGCAACAAAAGCAACAACAAAACATTGGGCTGGTTAGTAGGACCAGTAGCTGCGACATGGAAGACGACACACAGCGACAAATCCGGGGACACCTGAGGACAGGGAAAGAGAGAGGGAGACAGAGAGGGAGAAAGACGACTACGGGAAAAAGAAGATGCAGAGTTAATGTCATACAGTGGTGACATTATAAATGTGGGGTGAGAGGAGAGAATGAAGAGAAGAGGAAAGTGGCTCAGTGCAGAGTCCCCCAGCAGTCTAAGCAAGCATGACTATAACCAACTATAAGCTTTATCGAAGAGGAAGGTTTTGAGCCTAGTCTTAAAAGTAGAGAGGGTGTCTGCTTCCCGAATCTGGACTGGGAGCTGGTTCCACAGGAGAGGAGCTTGATATCTAAAGGCTCTGCCTCCCATTCTATTTTTGGAAATTCTGGGAACCACAAGTAGGCCTGCATTTTGGTACCGAAGTGGTCTAGTAGGATGATACGGTAAAAGGAGATCTTTTAGGTATGATGGAGCTTGACCATTCAGAGCTTTATAGGTAAGAAGAAGGGTTTTAAATTCTATTCTACATTTAATGGGAAGCCAATGGAGAGAAGCTAATAAAGGTGAAATATGATCTCTCTTACCAATGCCCAGTCAGTAATCTTGCTGCAGCATTCTGGATTAATTGGAGGCTTTGTAGAGAGTTACTGGGGCAGCCTGAAAGTAGAGAATTGCAGTAGTCCTATCTAGAAGTAACAAATGCATGAACCAGTTTTTCAGCATCGCTTTGAGAGAGGATGCTCCTAATTTTGGCAATGTTTCTTAGGTGGAAGAAGGCTGTTCTAGAGATTTGTTTTATATGTGAGCTAAATGACTCCGAGATTCCTTGCAGTACTACTGGGGGCCAGAGTTATGTAATCTAAAGTAACATTTTCTTAGACTTTTAGGCCCAAACGCAATAATTTCAGTTTTATCTGAGTTTAGAAGAAGGAAATTATACGTCAGTCAGTCCCTTATGTCTTTTAAACATGCTTGTAGATTAATTGATTTGTTTCATCAGGTTTCATAGATAGATATAACTGCATGTCATCAGCGTAGCAATGAAAACTTACAGAGTGTTTTCTAATAATGTTGCCAAGAGAAGACATATATAAAGTGTATTGGTCCTAATACAGAGCCTTGTGGAATTCCATAACTAACTTTTGTGAATGTGGAAGATTGATCATTAACATGAACAAATTGGAATCTATCTGATCCATAACTAACCTTTGTGTGAGATCATTGGTGACTTTAATCAGTACGGTTTCTGTGCTATGTTGAACTCTAAATCCTGACTGAAATTCTTCAAATAAGTTGTTCCTGCGCAGGTGGTCACATAATTGCTTTGCAACTACTGCAAGTACTTTAGAAATAAAGTGGTGATTGGATATTGGTCTGTAATTGGCTAAGACACCTGGATCCAGACAAGGTTTTTTAAGTAGAGGTTTCATTACAGCTACCTTATAGGCCTTTGGTACATATCCTGTTTGTAAAGATAGATTAATGATATCTAATACGAACGTGTCTAATAAGTGTAGAGCATCTTTGAGCAGTCTAACCGGCATAGGGTCTAGCAGACATGTTGTTTGTTTAGATGCCATAATAGTTGAAGTTAACTCAGCAAGGTCTATGGGCACAAAGCAGTCTAAAAGGGACTGAGGATTTACTGATGATTCCAATTCTGTTGTATTTGTGGGGAGGGTCTGGTGAATTTTGTTTCTAATAGCAACGATTTTGTTTGTGAAGAAAGTCATGAAGTCATTGCTGCATAGCGTTGAGGGAACACTATTCTCAACTGAACTATGGCTCTTAGTCAGCCTGGCTACAGTGCTCAAAAGAAACCTGGGGTTGTTCTTATTTTCCTCTATTAGTGTTGAATAATATGCTGTTCTGGCTTTACAGAGTGCTAATTTGTATAAGTATAAACTCTTTTTCCAGGTGATTCTTGTGAATGAGTGGAATGCCACTTCCTTTCTAGGTTTCGTGACACCTGCGCTAAAATTGCGGGTTTGCGAGCTAAAGCTATTTGGGTTTTTAATGCCCTTGTTTTATGCATTGACATTGTTTTGTGTGTGTGTCCCTGCACTTGCCCTTTGCCTTTCATCATCTTCATCATCATCATCATCATTTTTAGGATTCTGGAATCTATGCTCCCCTTCTTGACTGGTTGCCAGTGCACTCGCCTTTGCCTTTCACCTTCGTCTCACCTTTTACCTTTCATCTTCGCCATCGTCACCCCTCCATGTTTTGTATTTAAGGGCTTGTGTTGAGTTTTGGGGTTGCTAGTGTGTCATGGTCCGTCCTAGTGCTTCTTCCTAATCCTTTCTTCCTTTCCTGATCCTCAGCCTTTGACACTGTTGTGAGTTCATAGTTCTAGTTTGTTAGTCTTCTTGTTTAGAGTAAGTTTCTTCTTGTAATATTAATCTCCTCTGTTAAGAGGAATCTTAACAGAGGAGATTTTAGTCTTCTTTTTTTCTGCCTTTGACATAGTATTGTTATCTCAAATGTCTGAGCCAAGTATAATTGTCTCAGTAGTTAAGGTTTTTGTTATAATCTAACTTTCTGCCTTTGAGTTAACAGTGTTGTTACCTTAAGAGTCTGAGCTGAGTGTTACAGCTTCAGTAGTTAAAGTTTTTGTTACATTTACATTTAATCATTTGGCAGACGCTTTTATCCAAAGCAACTTACAGAGTAGTTTGGTACATACATACACAGTGGTGATGGCTGCCATGCAGGGTGCTCATCACCACTGTGTATGTATGTACCAAATTACTCACCCATTTTAAGGGTAAAAATAAATCACACACTACATTGCCCTGTGTGAAAAAGTTTTTGCCCCCTAAACCTAATACCTGGTTTGGATCACCCTTAGCAGCAACAACTGCAACGAGCCCCAGACCATCACACTACTAAGGCCATATTTTACTGTTGGTATGATGTTCTTTTTCTGAAATGCGGTGTTACTTCTACGCTACACATAATGGGACAAACACCTTCCAAAAAGTTCAACTTTTGTCTCGTCAGTCCACAGAGTATTTTCCCAAAAGTCTTGAGGATCATTAAGATGTTTTCGGGCAAAACTGAGATGAGCCGTTATGTTCTTTCTGCCCAGGAGTGGTTTTCGTCTTGGAACTCTGTCATGCAAACCATTTTTGCCCAGTCCCTTTCTTATGGTGGAGTCATGAACACTCACCTTAATTGAGGCAAGTGAGGCCTGCAGTTGTTGTTGTGGGGTCTTTTGTGACCTCTTGGAAGAGTTGTCGCTGCGCTCTTGGGGTAATTTTGGTCAGCCGGCCACTCCTGGAAAGTTTCTCCACTGTTCCATGTTTTTGCCATTTGTACATAATGGCTCTCACTGTAGTTTGCTGCAGTCCCGAAGCTTTGGAAATAGCGTTATAACCTTTTCCAGACTTATAAATCTCAATTATCCCCTTTCTCATTTGTTTTTGAGTGTCTTTCGATCTCGGCATGGTGTCTAGCTTTTGAGGATCTTTTGGTCTCCTTCACTTTGTCAGACAGGTCCTGTTTAAGTGATTTCTTGATAGCAAACAGGTATGGCAGCAATCAGGCCTAGGTGCAGCTAGAAAAATTGAGCGAATCATCAGGTATGATGAACCATAGTTAAGTTATATTTTAACTGGGGGGCAAACACTTTTTCACACAGAGCAATGTTGTTTTTGATTTTTTTCCCTTAATAATAAAAACCTTTATTTAAAAACTGCATGATGTGTTTATTTCTGTTATCTTGACTAATAATTAAATTTGCTTGACGATCAGACACATTTAAGTGTGACAAACATGCAAAAAAATAAGAAATCAGTGAGGGGGCAAACACTTTTTTACACCTCTGTAATGCTAGTAAATACGTAAATAGATAAGAGGCACGCAGTGGATCAAGCTGATAGTGAACGCATGTTTGAAATTGAAATTATATCATCTTATGACATGTTAAAATCCCAGGCAACAGATGTTCTTTTGCAGTCTCTCCCATCTCCCACAGAACCATGCAATGCTTCGGAGGAGTTATGGTAAACGTTAGAGACCTCTCTAACTTTATCTCAGTTCTCAGTTTATGACTGCATTAATGATGATTCGAATAGTTAGCTAAAATAGGGGTCGACTGATTAAAAGTTTTATATCTTTAGTTATTAATTTTCATCTAAAGCATTATGTTATTACTACCAAGCACTGTGTGAAGTGAGCCTGATCTGACTGTTGGAAAGGCTGTTTCAGAAAGTTAGGAATCAGCCTCAGAGAATTTGTGGTTACAAAGTACAAAAATTAGCTTTTCATACTCACCAAGAACACAGGCCATTTATTCCTGCACTCGAAAATAAAACATGTGCGTATCATCTAGTCAGAAAAAATGACATTTGTACACAGAGCATATCTACCCTTGTTTTAGAAATGCCCAATAACTTAATAAAAATCAAGACAATTTCCAATTAGTGCTGTGTCACATTTATGTCTTGCTATACTGTGAGATTCAAATCAGAAACAGGCCTTTTCATATCCAAATGATGATTTAATGCAACTGGAGCTGATTAGTAAATTCCAGAACTACTAGGAAATTACTTTGTACAATATGACAGCGGTGCAACAGCTTAGCTTGGCAACAACAACCATCCAACATGGGAATATCCTAAAGTATACATATTTTCACAGAATGCTTACAGGCTTATTTAAACCTAGGTGCAATGAAGATAAAGTTTTAGGTAAGATTTAGAACTCTGGCAACATTTTATCAAATGTGGCTCATCTTAGCTTTCAATCATGTTGCCACACACAACTCACAATATGACCAAAAGTAAGATTTGTCAGAAACTATGAACTGATTTGGCTGTTGTTGAACTCACTGAAACAGATTTAAGTTGGGGTGATGGGAGAGAGCCCATACACAAAATGACAGTTGATAGATGTTGAATAAGCTGCTGCATTCACAACAACATGGGTTCAGGTCTAGAAAGATGCTAGCGAAGTATTTGTAGACTAATAGGGGGAAATGGCAAAGGAAATCACTAATCCACCCCCTTCTTTATCAGAAAATGTACAAAGACATTCTAACAGAGCAAATGGGTTTTTCTGACTATGAGAGTTAAGACTGAAACAGAAAGACAGCAGAGCCTTTTGCTACTGACAAGGTGTTGATGAAAGCAGTTTACAGTGTTCTTTGATGTAATGCAGAAGCTCTGCAGAAATTTTACAGTACTATTAACTATAAATACCATATGAAAAAAGAAGATTCATGCATAACATAACCATCTCCCTCCCTCTATAAAGACTTTTACTGATATTGATTTGCAAATGCTGGAGGCAATGTTCAATCACAATAATTTGTGTCTGATCTTTTTTTTATCAGGGACATCATTACATGAGCTGGTATTAACTACTACTTACTTTCTGAAGATGGTCTAACCATAACTATCTGCCCTTGTGAAAGTAGCTCATTGTCTTAACATCTGCTCATTTCACACTGATAGTTCACTCATTGTTTTATATATCCCAGACCCATTAAATGCACCATTAGGTTTTGTCACCAGGATGTATTTCTCAATAGTGTACATAGAAAACTCACACTGATGGATTGTTGTTTTCCAAAGACACAATCCTCTGGTACTTGGTACTTTAAAGTTACACACAAGCGAAACTCAATGAATTAGTTCCTTTTTACTAACCCCTCCTTTATTTATGCTAGTTTGTAAGACTTAGAATTTTCTATATTTAATCATAAACAAGATGAAGTCAAAAATTAAGACTTCCAAAGGACTCCTAAAACTACATAAAGGGAATCAAATTAAAGAAATCAGGTAAACATAACACTTGTTAATTACTTACTGTGAAAAAAATATATAAAATTTTAAATACAAAAGTATGTGAAGCCTAACCCAATTAACACTTTGTTTGAAGCTTAAAATCGAATTTGGGTTGGGTTGGTTGGCTGGGTTATCATCAGTGAGATGTGTGTGAGTCTTGGAGCTCTGGAAACAATGCTGCTTATGTGAAAAATAAATTTGGGTCTTTACTATCAAAGTCTGTCCAATCAAAGTCCAATCTATAGTATGTCAAGTCCAGTTAGTTAAGTCACCAACCTATTACTAACTGTAAAATATTTCTTAAAACCTGCTCAAACTGCTTTGTATCAAGAATTTGACACCCACCAATGCTTTCTTTGTTGGGATTTGCTGAAAGGAGAATCTATGGACACTAAAGAGCATACATAAGAGCAACTGAGTGCTGATGTGATTGTGCAAAACAAATACATATTGCTTTTTCTTTAATTCTACACAGCACATTTAATTAATAATGCTACTTAATATTTAGTTATTAATTTAAAAAACATTCTGATCTTTATCTGAATCATTTAGAGTAATGAAACCCTAAACCTATTAGAATTTCGTATTTGTCCATTCTTTTGACCAAATGTTCTTCCCATAGCACTTTGCTTTAGTATTTTCTGTCATAGATTTTTTTGCTGCCTTGTACCTGACTTGTAAGTCACTTTGGATGAAAGCATACACCAAATGACCAAATGTAAATGTAAACATTTAAAGTCTTTTTTAAAGCTAAAAAAATGCATACTGGCATTAAGTAGTGTTGTTGCTTCCCTCTTTTTGCAGTGATTTTCTGCACCAGTGGAGGTTGATGATCATAGCAGTGCTGTGGTTTGGCCACTATGCTTTATCTAGTTGTAGGACACTGTTGCACATGAGGAATATCAACATGAGTGTTACCTACTTCCTAATTAAAACTTCCAGTTAGGAATATTTAGAGCCAGCGTAAGAATTCATCATGATAAATAATGCAACAGCAAACCCTGTGATGTGAAAGCTACACTTTGAGATTGTAACTATAAAATAGAAATGCAACCACTGATACTTAAAAACATGTTGTGTATGGTGGGAAGCACTACACATGGCACACACTGGCTAGCTAGCTTTCAACACCTGTTGACACATTCAGAAAGCATAAACAAAACAGTCACACTGGACTAAACCAAACTGAACCAAAGAGGTTACATGTAAAATCACCCTGAGACAGCGCCAGTAGTGATTCATTATGCCTTATTCATTATTTAGTACATTTAAGCATTTGACTATTAAAAATTACATGCATTTTTTGAATTAAAAATGATTTGTCAATGTGGAAGTGCCTCTAAATGACCCTCTCGCTTTACACTAATGAAATGTTTTGTTGGTTGACACGATGACAAACTTGTTATTAAATGTCAAAATGGCCTCATCAATATAATGATAATTGTGATAAACATTGTTGAGAAATTATTTTTTACAGTAAGTATGGATTTTTTCAAGTCAAATACAGGTTTCCATGGTCACTCAGTCAGCATGTAATCCAGGGCCTTCCTGTAGCAATTACAATATCTAGCTCAACTTAGGTTTAGGCGTTGTGAAACACTAGTTTAACATTTTGTGCTGTCTAGTAAACCGCTTGATTCTTCAATACCTTATTTAGCCTTTGTGACCCATTACACTAGAGCTGAATTGATCAATTATTGTTTGACAGTCACCCATAGCAATTATCAAATAGCAACACTAAGTTGGCAGTGACTTTCCTAACTGATTCGTTTTTGATTGGTTTGCTGATACAGACATTTTCATTTTCCATTCATTTATCTTTTCATAGTTTTTTTTAATACAGACATCAACACAACTGTTACAATATTTCTCAAAGTGGACATTTTGACTTGTCATGGCAGGAAAAAAGTACAGTCAGCGGTAGCTCAGGTTTAAAACTGAAAACCTTTAACTATTTGAAGGGTTTAACCAAATAATTTGAAGCGTTAGCAGACATTCGGTTTTGCTCTGTCCAATCTCACAAAAGCTATAAAAGAGGTTGCCATAGCTATATTAGCAGCATTGTTTCAGTATATCTAAATCAACATTGGTTTTATAATCAAATCAAATCACTTTATCAATGTATGCTGCACTTCCAAACCAAGTTCCCTCGCTGGATTATAAAGTACTTCCTATTAGTAAAGTAGACTATTGCTTTTCTCTTATAGTTATGAGCAGACTATATGAGAAGTAAGATCATAAAGAATTTGATGCAACAACTCAACCCAAAGTAATTTATGAGTGACTAAATCGTGTACAAAAATATAGTTAAAAGTCTGAACTAGATTTCTTGGCAAAGTCAAACACAGAATAATTACATTGCATTGTAGGTCAATTTACACAGAACTTGGTCACAACATCTCACAAAACAGACAAGCCTCCCCATTTTCTCAAGTGTATTAGTCCTCAGACACTGCACCTCAGCCTAGACAAGTCACAGGGTTTAATTTTTATTGTTGTATTTCTCTGGCACAAACAATCACAAACACCTGTTAAAATTCCATAATTCTACTGCTGCGTCTATGATAAACTAATTATTAATGACCCAAATAAAATCATGAACCTGTAGGTTTTACTTTTGGCAGATTTCCTCTGCCGGCTTTGTTATAGGCAAGGACAAAAAATTAAACCAACCAATAAAAACACTGCTAATTTATCCACATATTTATTTGTTAGTTTTCATTTGTTAAATTGTAATTTGTTCTGCCTGGTGCAGACAATGTAAGGGGCTTATGTCTTCTGAGTTGTTCAGAAGCTGCTGACAGGTCAGTTGTTCTGAAAACAGAAATTTGAGCTACCATGAATTGAACACGCTTCATGGCACATATGCACCGCTCAGGTCTCACTGCTCAGGTGTGGATTCAATCAGAGTTATCACTCCGTTAATTAACTTACAGCAGTTAGATGTAGCTAGGTATGTTGAAATCTATTTAGAAAGATGCTGCCACAACTACCAACTCTTTTACAAAATTTACTATTGACTGCTACTGTAGTGTGACATAATAGTGATTGTACATTTTATATGATTTTTTTAGGGGTTTGAAACCAGGCTACACTTAAATAATAAGTTACTCAAAATAAAAAGTTTCACAAGCCAAAATGTCCTCTTGGAGAATATTTTATAATATTTTGTAGTGGTCTATTACTGTATGGGTTCATGGACAGTCATGCATTTCGCTTTTGTTCCTGTTGCACAAGCAAACTGACAAACTTTATCTTTTCATACAATAGAGAATCAGTTCATTAAACGTTCCATGTGCATTTGTATCTAAAACTGGACATTTTAGTCTTCACATTATTCTAAATTAGGAGGTTTCATCTCATTTCTTTTATCTCATTTATTTCTAAACACAAAGTTTTTTCAGCAAGTTTGTGCTTGATCTTTCAGAAGTTTCTCTCCATCCATTCATTCATCCATGTATTTGTTATGAAAAATTCTCAGATTAGCCCCAAGACTTCTGTCTATAAGCCTGTGACTATTTCCTGTGTATCAGTTCTGAATAATGGGGCAGTTTGTTGTATTTCTCCTAAACATGAGAAACTTTTTGTGTCTCTCTTGCCTGTTTGATGCTGTACAGCCACTTAATGACTCTTGCATTTCGCTCTACAGCTGAGATACCATATGGAACACGCTCCCCGGCCTCCTCGTCCTCATCCTCATCTCCATCTGACAGCCCATCATTTGAAGATCGCCGTGACTGGTCACAGTCAGAGGAGATCATAGAAGCTGATCTGAAATTCAGACTGACAATGTCTGAGTTGGCTCTTGCAAAATTTTCTGGACCAACTGTTTCAAGCTCCTCAGGGTCGAGGCCACAGTAGTTAAAAAATCGTTCCACGTCAGCTCCAGCCCGGGCATACCGATCTGACAGGTCTGACTTAGATCTGTGTAACGAGGACCGACGAGCCACAGATGACCCAAGCTCAAGCTCCAGGTTGGGATCAGATGAAGAATTGAAAGGATCGCCGAAATCACAAGGCAGTGACTGAGGGGTGATGTTGTCACAGGGCAAGGAGGATGAAGTTGTAAAAGGGGGAGGCAGTGACAAGGAAAGTGGTGGAGGAGGGAGGGAGGCAGGGTTTGGTTTTGGAGGGAGGGGTGGAGCTGAAGAGCTGCTGGATCGGGCAGTCCGGAGTGGCTTGCCATTGCACAGTCTCAAGAGGTCAGATGAAGATTGAGAGGTGAGCAGAGGTGGTAGGGGGGACCGAGAGCGGTCAATTACTCTTCCTTCACCTCCTCTCTCATCCATAACTTGTCTGCTAAGGTTGAGATTTCCTCCATGTTGTGGACTGCGACGCCCCCCACTATTACTTGGAGGGACCTTCAGAGAATGGGAGAAAGATCTCAGGGAATGTGAGGTACTTGGGCTGGGAGCTGAGTCTGGTGGTTGCTCATTCAGTGTCATTGTAGATCGGTAGGTTAAGGGCAACCTAGGACAAGAAAGATAAAAACATGTAATGCAGTAGAATAAAATAGAAAGACAAATCTATTGTGTAATTGATTTAGAAAGTATAATAAAGGAGTGTGCCAATCTGGATAACTTGTAATTTTTCTGTCCAATTTTTAAAGAATTATCCTGACGGATACCACTCGCAAAAACACAAACCATGTCGACAATTTCTTTTTACAAGCCATTTTTCTGTTCCACTAACTAAATTACTGTGTGACACACATGTAACAGCTTATTCGCTGTTTTGTTATCTTATTATCCTCTGATAATTCAGGCATTTTAGGTTCAGGTTGTCCAGGCATTTTAACTAGGATATTCAGAAAATAACCATACCTGCTCACTTGAGACCCATTTTTACACTGAGACATGGACCTGTCACTCAAACGCCTGGACAGGAAATACCAAAAAGGATAGACCGACCCAATGCTGACCCAAGTCCATCACCGAAAATGCGTACAGCTGATGTGTGAATATTTTCCAAAGCAAATTTACACAATATATAAGCATAGCATGAGTTTACCCAGATGGTGTCCAACTCCTGGCCATTCCCCCCGATGACCTCATCAGCACAGCACTCTTAGCCCCTCCTCCTAGTCCTTTAGATCCTGCTCCCGAAGAAGATGATGAGTTTAGCAGATTTTTTAGTATCTCCAGGTTTAAATTTTCCCATTTGCTGCTGGTGCTACTTGTAGCACATGTGTCTGACTTGGCATTGTTATTGGATGCCTTAAAAGGTACCACACCTCCGTTTCCTCCACCTATCCCAGAGCCTCTCTTTGACAGGAGGGTGTGGGCAACAGGAGGCTTGGCCAGCACAGGTGGTTTGATTGGTTCCTGTTTGGCATTAATAACTTCCTGGCTCTTCACATACTTGGCTTTATCAGCTTCAAGTCTCTCAACAGCACTGAGGCGCTTTGGATTAGGTTCCACCTGAAAACGATTAAAAATAATATTCAGTGTGTTAATAAATACTGTGCTTATCCATTTTTTAAAATAAACATCCGCTGCATATCTTCACTTGGAATAAACAAAATACACATCAGGAGAGGGGCAGGAAATTTATGAGATCTACAATTTGTGAGGTTACAAAAATCAGTTTGACTTCTCCGTTTATCATTCCACTACTAGCACTCCCACATAATTTATAAACATATCCATATCCAACTAAAAATTGACAAAATTAATGAACACTAGAGATTTTCTCAGGTAGGAACATTCATGCAAGTGCAGGATTGATGCTTTTTTTCCAAGCTCCTGCTATCAAATATCAAGTGTTATTGATTCACACACCAAACCCCAAGTTAGTTGCTGCAGGTGGGTTTAGGCCAGCTCCATGTCTGCGGTATTTAAGTGCAAACCATTTACAAATTACTATAAAATCTGTCAAACTATGACATGACCTACAATGCCTAAAATGCAGATACTCTACCTTTGAATGACTTTAAACAAATATATAGTTAAGTTCATAAATATTGGAAGAATTGTATGTTTCTATGGTCTTTGGCCTCTGTACACTAGCATACTGAATTTGAAAGTCATTACTTTCAGCTTTAATTCAAGGGGTTCGACAACAGTGTGGCATTAACCATTCAGCAATTTAAGACATTTTAATAGACACAACCCAATTTTTGGTAGCTTATAAATAATCAAAATAGGTACTGCATTGGTGCTTAACAAATCTGCATTTACCATGCCCATTTATGTTGTCAACAATATCAGTTATTCAATACTGTGTCTTTTTGTAGTTGTTGTGCATGTTCTTGTAAAATTTACAGCATCTGGCTAGGACAGGAGATACATTAATCAAGTAAGTGCGGTTTAAAATTTGTTTTTAGTGATAGCTAATTGTCATTTCTCTCGCTTCTGCTGATGTATAGTGGTAAGAACTATACATACAGTGGTAAAGAGAAAAACTCCTTGCACATCTGTAAACATTTGATGCACTTTTCTACCTGTTGGTACTCAAAGCACTTTACACTTTACTCTTATTTACCCATTCGCACTCACAATCACACATACACACTCATACACCGATGGGGAAGCTGCTATGCAGCTAGCCAACACTCACCGGGAACAACTAAGTGGGGGTTTATATACCCACAAAGCTGACACCTGGACCTCATACTTCCCCAGAACTGCACCATGGACAATGTGTTGGTCACACTTTCTTTAGGTTTACTGTCTTTCGTTCTACACATATCACAATATCACTTGTAACTTTCCACTGCTCAGGTCTCTCAATACTGAGCAGTTTTTTCCCTGGTCTCTATAACTATCCTCACCATAGGTCCTCGTCTTCCCTTGACACAGATACTGCTAAGGACAGCTTTTGCACCACAGCTTAAAACTGTCTGGATAGTCTCTGCCCATAGTCTTCCAGTTTAAGTTTAAGGTGGCAGCCATCTGCTCCCAGCTCTCCACCAGATGGAGACATTAGGCTAACTTTCACTCTGACCAAGGACGATGATCCACTCACCTCTTCTCAAACCATCCTACAGTACAACCTCTGGATCCCATCCCCCCTACACTGAATCAAGCAACTGCATCCACACTAGTCCCAGCCATCACACAAATCATTAATATTATATTAAGTTACAGGAGACACCTTCCCACAACGCAGGCTCAGATTATCCCAGTGCTTAAAAGGCATACTCTTGACTCCTTGGTGTGTAATTTTAGACCTGTCTGCTCTTTTTCCATCTCTGGCCTTCAAAACCTTCTTTCTCAGAACAACCTCCTTGCTATCAACTAGTCTGGCTTCAAATACTGTCACACCACAGAAACTGACGATTGTGGAATCTCTGCGGGCTGCGAAAGCCTGCAGCTTTTGAACCACCCAAAAGATCCCAACAAATCAGTGGTCCCAGGATGGTGAAACCAAGCTTTGCATGCTAAAATGCGTCACTCTGCAACTTCCTATGAACTTTATTTTAATGTTTTCACCCTGAATTCTTTTTTAAGCTTGTAAGTGTGGATAAAAGTGTCTGCTAATTAACTATATAATAGTTAATATAATAACTATAATTTGCTAAGGACTCAAACTTGAGTTAAGGCTTAAAGTTGTACTTCTTGTGGTGGTGCAGATTTTTTGGGAAGCACTTGTGCTTTGGCTCATTAAGAGTTTATGTACCTCTATCCAGAAATTCTGCAGCAGACTTTATTATCATACTTAAAGTACTGTAACACACAGGACATGTAACTAATTTTTATATTTAGTAGGCAAGTAATTATAAAAGCTTACAGTGCCTTACCTTAACTACTTCAATATGTTGTTTATGTCTTATAAGTATTATTTTTATGACTTCAGTGTAGATCTAATCGCTCTCAAAAAACAGTGATTGGTGGACAACCTCTCTGACTCTACTGTCTTTTTATTTATTTTAACTTTTTTGGGCTTCACCTACCATTTTCCCTCACTGTGGACCCCTTTGAACAATATTTTTGTACTGTTCTGTTAGCAGGGTTTACTGAGAATAGGGAATCTACAAGATTCACTAATTCGTACTGCTTTAGTTCAGAGTTTGGTTTTAAAACCCTTCCATTTGCCAGTGATTGCAAGAATATTTTCACTCTATCCTTGCAGTTTTGAGTTGAGCTCATTTAGAGGGTCAGAAATGTCTGGAAGATGTTTGAGCTTAGCCCACCACATTACAATTCCAACATACTGTTTGTCAGGCAAGCTATGTGCAGTTGATTCAATAAATGTAAGTGGTCTGCACTTATGTAACGCTGTCCTCCTGTTGGTACTCCAAGCACTTAACACTGCTTATTTACCCACTCACACAATCACACACACACATTCATACACCGATGGGGGACACTCAAGGAAGCAACTAAGTGGGGGTTCAGTGTCTTGCTCAAGGACACTTCGACATGTATCCGGAGGAGCCGGTGATAGAACCCACAACTGTATGCAACGGGATGCTCAAATAGTCCTCATTTAAGAGAAGGTGACTTGACAGAATTACCAAACAGCTTTTCTAATACTACAGTAAGATTTGGAGGCAAAGCTTTTACAGCAAGGGCTGCTGAGGTGAAAGGAATGGTTCCAATGTCTGAAGCTGTTCAATTACAATATTAACACAGCATCTCTTAGTTGGCATCTTTCTTTCTGTTCAAAATTTATATTGACTTTGTTTCTCTATTCTATAAACAAGACATCTATTGCATGTCTGTCCATTTTGATACAGAGATCCCCCGTCTGTTGACCTGCCTGAGGTTTGTTCATATTTGTTCTGTTAAAGTTTGTTTTAGATTTTCACGCTACACCAACACAGAGAATGGTGGACGACTTATCTGTCTCTGCTGTCTTTGTAACTATGTGTGGAGCTAAAACCAAGGCACATTCTTGATATGCTTGCATAATTGGCTGCTAAATTCTGATTTATTTAGTGATTGGTAAATTGACTAGGATAGAATCAGTTAAATAAAAACAGTCTGCTAATTTTCAAAGCATTCATTCTTGATCTTGAAAAGTGTTCCAAATTTTCAAAGCACTGCCCTTTTAAATATAGAAAGAGCAGACAAGCAAAACACAATGTGATACAATGTCACATTAGTCTTCTTTGATTATAAGCACTCTGTATAAATACTTTTGTTTCTTTGATTATTATTGATATTTAATAGACACCATACTGTAGTGTGTGATATTGCCATCCGACAGTACATCCTTGAATATTCAAGGAACGCAGTTGTATAGATGTTTGGCAACCTTAGGACAATTTACACATTTTGCAGATTTCTGAGTTGTCCGTTTGTTGCCATGCTTGTATTTACTTTATTTCAGTTCAAAAATAAGTAATATTTGCCCAGACCTTTGCATAAAAAGTATACACACACTATACCTGTCTTCTGAAGTAGTCAGGGCCCTTGTTGAGTATGCGGAGGGGCACACTAGAACTGAAGGGTGTTGCAGAGCCCCCAGCCTTGCTATCTGGCAAGGCTTGAGCTAAAGTCTCTGTCGGCATGGCAACAAGGCGACTGGGGTGGCCGGCCGTGATAGCAGGGGGTGTTGGGGAGTTCACAGAGGGTGGGGGCACTGGAGGACCCCCAAAACATGAAGACACAAAGTGAAGAAGAGAATGTCTAGAAAGACGTGAGGTTTCTGACACTCCTCATGGCCTGTGGAATCCCTGTGGGACTGAGCAGGGACCAGTGTTGGGGAGTTGGTGAAGTACTGCACAAGTATACCAGTGCATTACCTGTGTGGGACAATCTCTCTATGGTACTGTTGTACAACTTAATCTACTGTCTTCAGCAGTTTTTTTTTGACAAGTCTCAACCACGTTGTTCTTTGCAGATAGATTGACAGTGCAAATAACAGAATGCAGACGAAAAATTTGTGTTTTTCTGCAGTGGTATATATGGATGCTTCCACGGGACGCAAAGCAGAGAATAATGGTCAAGGAAACCCCAACTGCTGCTCCACATCAATGTTCCCTTCAGTTGCCACACAATCTGAAATGGGCAAACAAAAAAGATAGAGCAAATAGATTTAGAGTTAGGCTGTGACATCATGCACCTAGCAACAATGACAGGAATAGCTGGGATAGACAGATAAGAATGTATGCAGACAGACACGTGGTAGAGCATAAACAAACCACATATACTATGCTTGTATGCGCATGCACGCACACACACACACACACACAAACATCTATTCTCTAACTCTTTTCATCATATTATGTCATCAGATTCTTCTATTAATGACTGTGTGAATGCTGGGTGGTAGAGGGGCGGAGGGTGGTCAGACAAGGATGGGACTGGTGTACAGGGATAAGGGGGAAGGGTCTTTCACTTCCAGCCCGTCAATCATTTTTGGCAAACCCTCCTCTACACCTGTATTCCCAGGATTGCCCACTATCACCATTGTGCTTCTCTGTAACAAATTGAATCTTTCAGTTATTACCAGTCTCATCAGCATTTCATCTGACACACCCAGCACTCATCACTTACCTGCCAGCACACCTCATGTCTGGATCACTGTCTTACCTGCCGCCTCACCATCCTGGCCACTTGCTTCTCCTCCTGCCAACCACTGAAGCTCTTCCACAACTATCTTCACCAAGACATTGCATTCTATTCCATAATTCCGCTTTGACTTTTTAACAAGTCAAAGCTTTAAAAATGTGGCTGGGAAAATTAACACAGCCTACATCATCCAAAGCAAAATAAACAACAAAAAAAAGAGCTACTCTGTCTTCTCATAATGTGACCATTCTGCTGTGCTATGAATGGGGGTACGTCCTATAGTTTCCAAGAGGCTTTAAATATTCACCTATAGCACCATAGTAGACATAAACTTGTAAAAGTAGAATTTATGGTAGAGCCACTGTATTGGATTGCATTAGATTGCACAGATATACTAAAAGTTGTGCCTGGTTAGATTATGTGATCTCATTTAATTAAGAGGTTAATTAATGAAGTTCATCATTCTTTAATTAAGTACCATTTAAGTAAGTATCATTTGTTTCTCTTCTGCCTCACTTGCAAATCTATTGACATGGTAAATTCCCCAAGAAAAACGTTTCTACATAATAGTTGCCAATGTTCGTGATAAATATCAAACCTGTTTAAAAATTATTTGAGAATCACTGGCAGAGACTGGGTCTGAATACTAAGGACTAGAGTATTCACACAGCACACACTTAATAATTTTCTCTGACAACTGTCAGCACCGGGAGACTAGCGCTAAGCAGGACCGTCATCACCAACAAATCAAATTCACAATCAGCTGTACAGTTAAGTCTGTGACAGCCCCACAAGCCTCCCCTATCTCTGTAAGTTTCCAAATCTGTTGTAGCTCCCAGAACCTGACTTAAGAGCATGATGAAAACAAAAGTAGAACCTAAACCTGGTCAAAAAGCCATAATGATGACAAGACCCCTAGAATGGTGGTTTTGTATCTGGTCTGGTGTGTTAACATTTAAGTCTATTCTGAAAGAAATTTTTTCTTTAATCAGATGCAGATCTTAGACAGAAGCAAATACAATTTTCTATTTTGTCAAATAAAAAAAGGCGACACCAGTTACCAGCGATCCAAATGGTGGCTTCTTCTGTGCACCAGCTTTTGCTATTCGCTGCTGGAAATGGAGGTCTTGTCCTTTTCCTCCAGGTACTGCAGGTTGTCAGTGAGTGTTGCAACTGTCAAAGAGGCAACAAGGAAAAGACATTAGGAACAACTCATCCAAGCACCTGAAACTAACATCCCCTCCAAAAGTATGGCAACAGCAAGACCAAAGAATTTGTTTTTGCTGTGCTGTGTATGTTTGTGTAAAAAATTGTTACCAGTTTCATAAGGTAAATTTAAAATTTGAATCTTCATTACAACTGTGGTTTAAAATGCTCTAAATAACTCTTCTGCTAAAAGGTAAGATACTTTTCAGCCTTAGCCATACAGTAGAGTGTGTCTCCCAGACAGATTCGTCCAGACTTTCACTCCTCATTTCCCATATATGCAGAGCTGTATTTGCTGGCTGCAGACTCTGTTCACAAAATCAGCGCATTCAGCACTGAGGCAATGCTGGCACTAGCCCTCATGTGATCTCTTCCTCGACACTTCCTGTACATAAAGGTATATTTCCTGTTAGGCCAACAGCAGACTCCGTGCTTGTTAGTCAGTGGATATTGCACCTGCCTCATTTCAGCTGTTTACAGGTGTTGGACTGACTTGATGCTGTATCAGTTGTTTGGCACACAACCTTTATTAGTGCTTGTTAGTGTGTATACTTTTTACTTAATTGTAATACCTCCATTATCTATAGTTTGTATACACAAATTGTTTATTTTATGTTTACACACACATAAAGCTTCAACACAAATGTCACAGTAAGTTACTATGACTCATCAACTTTCTTTTCTGTAGTGGCTTGTTAATTCATGTGTATTTCCACTCAATACTAGCATTTTAGTGTGACCTGCACTCTTGTGGCTAGAAAGGTAAGCAACACCCTGTACCAGGAGTTAAAAAACATGTATATTACCATATGTTTTAGAGGTCTTGTACCAGTACATACTGTATTCCCTAGCACTAAGCCTACAGTATGCATTTACAGTATACTAATTGTTGGTATGTATCTCAATTATATATACTCAATTGTATAGTCTATGGCTGGAGTTCTACATTCAGAGCTGTAGTCCTGAATGATCCTGTCCTATGATTTTTTTTGTTTGTTTTAAACTATTTATAATTACAAAACCAGAGGTAAAAAAAATGATTATTAGATCCAACCAAAATGTTTTGTTTTTAAAATTAAGTAAAATAATCTTAAAGAGGAAGATAGGCAAACTTTTGAACAATTATGGACAACACCTGACACTCCATGACAGTGAATTCCCTAATCAGTATGTGGAGTGTTCCCTTACCATTATCAATAAATACAAGCTAACTATGCCATGGGCAAGAGAAAACAGAATGGAGAAATATTGTCTCTGATAATGCGAAGCATTTGAATTACAGTTGACAGTGTGTGGATTCAATTTAATTTAGTCTGTTTCTGGTGGGGAGTTATTGCTAGTTAGTAAGTTAACAGCTATCAAACATAAAGACATACCTGAATTTAATGATTCTGCCGTTGACTGTGTAATGCACTAAGTTTGAATTGAATTGAAAAGTGAATCACGAGCGCACATGTGCTACCTCTACCTAGGGCTCATCAATCTATAAAACGTTTTTCTAGAAGTTTGCAAAGAGAAGTTTACATCTTGTGATCGGCCTCTGTGTTTCTGCTTATGAAGTTTAATGCCTTTGAAGAGAGTTGATCCAGTTATATTGAACAGTATAATACCAAGTGCAAAGAGATGCTGTCCAACTATAAAGATACAAGATGTGTCAGTCCTTGGTCATGCATATTCTCGTTCAGGAGGATTTCAGGGTTCTGCCTTCTGCCTTCAGACTGAGCCAGTGGTTGTAGATTTCCACATCAGTGAGCAAACATGTGGGAGGGATCAGTGAAGAGAGCAAGGCGGAACCCTGAAAAGTCCCACAGTCCCCCCATTCTTCAACTTCCACTACTGAAACAAAACAACAGCAGCTTCAACCCAGAGGAACATATTCTACACAGACATTTCCTGGGGCCTGAGAGTTTGGACCACATAAAGGAGCAAAGGAGAGAGGATTTATAGTTCTGTCACCATAGCATCGTTAACAAATTTGCTTTATCTGGAAGTCTATGGGTCTATCAGGATTACGGCTATGACAGGTAAAAAAAACATGATTTGTTTATGTTAAGTTCCCTCATGGTTTCTACTACATTCTTTACACCAGAATAGAATTTCTTTGCACAAGTTGCAACAAAAAGACTGACCTGATGAGTGGAATCTAAGGATAATTCCAAAACGTCTCCTTATTTGAGTCCTCTTGTTAATAGAAATGAGCAGAAATCAAAAGCTAGCTAATTTTTGTTAGCAGTTATTAGATCAATTAATTTTCATTTGTAGATATTTGGTGATGTATTGTCTATTTTTTGGGTGATAGAAGACAGGTATGATGTGTGACTGATTAATTTGGTACAGCTGATCATTAACTGGTTACATTAGTGATTACCTCTTTTAAACTGACCCTGGTTCTGTCTGAGGTTTGATCCATTAAACTGAGTTTTCCTCCTAATGACCAAAATCTGCAGTGTTGATTTTATTATGTAAAGTGCATTGTGATCATTTTGTTTTGCATTGGCCCCATATAAATAAAGTTTCAATTGAATTAACTACATGTACAAAAGTAAGTGCCCCACTGTTTTGATTCTGTTTAATTGTGTAAAAAGATAATATAAATCATTGACTGTTGCAGATCTATTTAGCAAATACTTTTTTTTCAATATGCCACTATTTAACAAAAATGAAGCCAAAAAACAAAAAGACTACAGGCCTTACTGAGCATATAAAATATTAAATGTCATGACAGCACTATTTAAAGAAGACTGAACAAGTATGGTTTGTTTGGATGGGTTGCCAGGAGAAAGCCTCTTTTGTCTTAAAAGAACAAGAAAAATGAGAATCCGGAGGGGTGAAGGTGATGAGTGGGTATTAACAAATACTAATATAGCTTAAGGAAAGTAGTTACTAAGAATAACATTCTACCAAATAATAGAAAAGGGACAGTCGGTGACCTAATGAGGCAGAGAAATGGAAGCCCAGACTCAGTAGTATGTGTAGAAATCCATGGCGCAAAAGGCAAATATATAAGTCACAAGAGGGAAAACTACAGTGAGAAAAGAAGGGGCCAAATAACCAGGTAGAGTGTGTGATCCAGGAGTGGGGGCAGAGGCGAGCAATAAGTTCAGATGGGGGAGAGGCAGTGAAGGACGGAGAGACTATGTCTGAAAAGTGGTGAAGGTGAGGAGGTGCAGGACCAGGTGATTACAAGTATGCAATTATTACGATTATATTAAGATCTCAAACAAGGAAACCTATGGGAAGAAAGCGGGCTAGTTGGAGTGACAATAATGACTAAAGAGTGAGAAAAACCCAGGTGCAATCGTCTGATGGTGAATGGAAAGAGAGAGAGAAAGCGAGGGAGAGATCCAGTGATGAGACAGGAGGAGGGAGTACTACACATTCTGCCCAACTGTCAAGTACAGTTGTGGAGGATTGATGATTTTACCTGGACCTGGCAACTGGCAGTCACTCAGTCGACTGTGAACTCCTCTCCATACTGATCACCCTAGATCAAATGCAAGGCCATCTGTTTTAGAGCTAAAGCTTAGTTGAAACTGGGTCACGCAACAGAAACAGTATACCGAAACACACCAAAAATCAACTTCTGTACTGCAGAGTGTCTATAGTTTCTGCTACTTAGTTGCTTTGCATAAAAGAGTCTGCTAAATGGCTATAATTGAGTTATACCTCAGAGTGACTGGAAAATAAAAGAATCAATGTTTTGTCATGGCCTAGTCAAATTTCAGACCTCAAACATTTACATTTACATTTACATTTAGGCATTTGGCAGACGCTTTTATCCAAAGCGACTTACAAGTGAGGAACAAACAAGCAATAAAATCTAAGTTTAGGAGAAAAACGTCAAAGTAAAGTGCTATCAAAAAAGTGCTATCAAGCAAGTGTTACGGTTTCATGAGATGCAAGTAGAGAAAAAGAAAAAGCAAGATTATTTTTTATTTATTTTTTTTTATTTTAAAGAAAGAGACGGAAGAGTTCTGTTTTCAGCAGTGTTTTAAATGTAGTTAGTGAGGTCGCTGAGCGCACAGAGTTTGGCAGTTCATTCCACCACCGTGGGATTACTGAGCTGAAGAGTTTTCCTTGGTGTCTTCTGTGTGGCGTCAGACGTCGTTCGCTGGCCGAGCGCAGCGGACGGGAGGGGCTGTAGACCTGAATGAATGAGTTTAAGTAAGCCGGAGCTGTTGAGTTGACCACTCTGTGGGCAAGAGACAGGACCTTGAACTTGATCCTAGCAGCTACAGGAAGCCAGTGCAGAGATCTGAAGAGAGGGGTGACATGAGTCCTTTTTGGCTGGTTAAAGATAAGGCGTGCTGCTGCATTTTGGATCATCTGCAGTGTTGTGTGCATAAGCACATACCCAGAAACCTCAGTGAACTGGAAGCAATGTAAAGAATAATGGGCTAAATCCCTCCACAACAGCCTGATAGACTAATAAAGTCAAGCAGGAAATGAGTCTTTGTGGTCTGAGGGCCAGTAGTTTTCTTGTTGAAAGACAAATGTCAGTGTTGGAGTAAACAATTTGACACTTAAACCGATAGTAGCATTTGATGTAAGATTAACTGTACTGAGCTGCATGTTGGCAAAAACTTTGTAATGGGAGTTAACAATCAAACTGCAATGCCTAGCATGACTAATGCTATGTACTGAGCACACACACAGAAACAAAATACTTTCACAAAGAAAATGTTTTTTCTACATTGGAACAAATGTATGATATGGTTAATATCCTAAATTAAATATTTCACATTTTCCAGTATATTTAATATTTGTTTCTGGAACAAATTTTATCACAAAAACAAATAAATCAAACGCCTATTTTTAACGTCAGGGTATTGTTACAGGTGGTAAGAGACTGGTATTTTTTATATATATAAACCCACATTTACTGTCATGGAGGGGCTAATTAATGAATTGCTGCACTATGCTATGCCTGACTGGTTAGATGTTCTGTAAACTCTGAAAGACTGAAGCATCAGAAAATATACATAAATATTTTACGTATATCATTATACAGCTTCTTCTCAAGCTTCAGGCTACCAGCTGTTTTCAAAGACCAGCTGTTTTTAACATGTTGTTCTTTATGCTATGTAGTCAATAAGAGTAGACAAACAGCTGCATACAGAATACTTACTATCTGTTACTGTCTCTCTTCATCCATTCCTGGCCAAAAGCCTTGAACGAGCAGTCTTCATTTAAATCCAAGATTTTCTTTCTCTTAACAACCTCCTTGTTGTCAACCAGTCTGCTTTCAGGATTGGTCATTCTAAAGAAACTGCAGTCTTGATGGTCTGGGAATCTACAAAACGTGGCTCAGTCCTCTGTCCTTATCCTGCTAGAGCTATTTGCAGCCTTTGACACTGAACCAACAGATCCTCTTGTTTATGCTTCCTGACTTCCGTGCAGCTTTGGTCTGATGGTCTTACCTACTTCAGGTCTCTACTCTTTTTATGAGGTATCTTGGCAGGGGCAAGTTTCGTTCTTACTTTCTCCCTCTATACTACATCTTTGGGTTCCATATCACAGGCTGCTCGGTTTATCTCTGTATCTTTTGAAGCCTATTCTTTCGCCTCAATTTGAGAAAGAAAGCAAGAGCTATCCAAACCATCTCTCTTTTGAAGCCTTTTTTGTTTGCTCATTTTTTAAAAATCACCGCAGTTTTGTTATCTGTGGAATAGTAAACACACACTATATTGCCAAAAGTATTCGCTCACCCATCCAAATAGTTGGAATCAGGTGGTCCGATTACTTTAATGGCCACAGGTGTATAAAATCAAGCACCAAGGCATGCAGACTGTTTTAACAAACATTTGTGAAAGAATGGGTCGCTCTCAGGAGCTCAGTGAATTCCAGCCTACAACTGTGATAGGATGCCACCTGTGCAACCAATCTAGTCGTGAAATTTCCTTGCTCCTAAATATTGCATAGTATGCTGTATTATAAGAATGTGGAAGCGTTTGGGAACGACAGCAAATCAGCCACGAAGTGGTAGGCCACGTAAACTGACACAGCTGGTCAGCGGATGCCGAGGCGCATAGTGCAAAGAGGTCGCCTACTTTCTGTCAATCATTACAGACCTCCAAACTTCAAGTGGCCCTCAGATTAGCCCAAGAACAGAGCACAGATAACTTAATGGAATGGGTTTCCATGGAGTTTTGGGGTAGTTTTTCAGGAGCTGGGCGTGGCCTCTTAGTTCCTGGGACACAAAAAATTGGGATTTGGGGCAATTTTACGTCAGTGTTTGTAACATGCACATTATTAACTGGGTTAGTGTCAGATCTCTCGGGAAAGCTGATTCCTTAAGTGTCATATATACAGAAAATCCGGTTTCCGAAATCCGGTTAGGGAATGAGGGAAACGTGGTTTACCGAAGTAGATATCTGCCATGTAACTGGCAGAGACAAACTGAAACAGACGCCCCTACATTCCCAAACCAGACAGACCCTGTAGCAGAGAGTCCCCATTACCAGCAGACAGAGGAAGGCATGGATCACTAAAGCCTGTTTAAGACATGAACCCTAGAAAATGTCAGGAGTTCAGGTCCAGACATTGTCTAGAGCTTCCCCTTCAGACATGCAGCCAACATCTAGAGATAGTCCAGGTAAAATGCATTCTCAGTTGTGAAGAAAAACTCTGTATAATCGGGCAAAGGGATGGGGATTGGGCACTTCAAGCGGGACATGACGCAACAAAAAGCTACGAAAGAGACACAACACTACCAATTTACTATATACATTTACTAAATGTATATACAAATACATTTTCTATCAATAATAAATGTATTTAGACACATCTGCAGTATTAGTATCAGTTCTTCAACTTCAGGTGTTTGTATTTGCCTAGTTTTCCGGCAGTCGCAGCAAAATTATATCATTAATACACCCACTCACTCATGGTGAATCCACTGGAGTATTACCTCCTCTATTCACACCATGAGCTCGGCTGGAGATAATCCAGGTAACGATTTGGGCGTTTGCCTTTACACATACACCCCTCCGGATAAAGTCTAGATTATGTCTGGATTCCAGTGCACGTCTCAAAGGCGCTTAAGTGACCGTTGTTTACATTTAATTTGGTTTACTGGACTCAAACTAAGTTAGTCTAATCCAGCAATGCTGCAGTAAATCCATCTTCTGCTGTCAAACTGAAGCACAGACAGGAAATTTTCTTATTGACCAGAAATTTAGTTATTAACCAGTCCTCACTTATATTGTTAATATTCCAGCTATGCAAAAGAGGGTTCAGAAAAAGGCTACAGACAGGGAAAGCACAGTGTAAGCATATAACTGATGTACCCTAAAATACAGCTGAATAGATTAAATATTAACATATAATTGTGAGTGCACAGTGATAAATAAAAACCTGCTAAAAACTAATCAAAAACATTCATAAAATGGTATTTTAGCCATTGTGCTGGAACATAAGTCAAATAACCAGTTTATAATATTCAATGTGTCTGTACATTGTACTTTACTCCGTTAATGTAACTCATAATATGAATTAGTCTTTGACAAAAACCTGAAAGAAACCAATATATGTTTGTGTCTGAGAAGGCTATTTGTCTCATGATAATGTCTCTTTCATCCTGCCACTTATTACTCTCTAATCTATCCATGATAAATAAACTAATTCTGGATATACATGGGGGATGGTAAATGGTAAATGCCTGCTTTTTATCCTAAGGGTTTTCCAATGTCGGTTTTCATTCACATCTACACACTGATGGCAGTCGCTGCCATGCAAGGTGTTCACCTGACCCACTGGGAGCAACGTGAGTTGTGTGTCTTGCCCAAGGATGCTTATACACTCTTATACACATAGCAAAGAGGGATCGAACCACTGACCCTGTGGCCGCCCTGGCAATATGGCATGTAGCAAAGTTTTGTTATATTTGAGTAGATAATACAGGAACACCTTTCCTTTAATTTTAATCATTTACATTTACTAAAACACCTGAAAATAAAGTCATCAGTACAAGATAACATTCCACCTGCCCTGTTTCAATGTATTTGTTCCTGTTAGTGTAATCTTTGTGTTTCTGGTTCTGACACTGAGGAACATGCTAAGATTGAAAATAGTAGAGATCGTACAGCTCCAATCAAAGTCATTAGCTCAATCATAACTGTCACTCAAGCCTCAAGGGGTGATATAGATGCAGTAATAAACCACAACCCTGTAACCTAAGTGCAAGGTGAGAACTGCAAAAGTTTCAGAACTTAAACAGAAAAAAACCCCAGTGTAATAAGACAGCAAAGTCTTAGACAGACTTACCACAAGAGCAGTTTCTGGAATTCCATACAATTATCAAGCATTTGATAACTTGGCGAAGGAGGAAACACACAATGACAGTACACATTGTTGCCCATGGCAAAAGTAGTTTCACCTCAGCTCAAAATGAGTTAAAACTCGAAGAAATCTCCATGCCAGACACAAACATTTTCATATAACATTGTTACAAAATTTATAGAAAAAAAAACAAGATTTAAGGAGTAATCCAAGGTGATTGTGACCAAAAAGTCAGACAAACTTGACCACTGAAGAAGAGCTGTGTTGGTTCAGGAAAGAAGTATCAGAGCTAAGCACAAGCTAATGAGTTTAGGATAGATCCTCGGGTCACACTTTACAGACTTATCCTCCGGCCTCAATAACCACACTATCGCAGGACAGCTTTGTGTGGTCTGATACATGCATGCCGCCTTCTTTTAAACCAGGAAGAGAGAGACTCACAACTCTACAGCAGTTTGGTATTCAGGCCTCTCATCTCCTGCATGACTCCTTGATATCAGCTAGAATTCAGGACAAATCAATGCAAAGATCAACTTAAAAATTGATCCCCACAAGAAGTAAACAAGGAGACCTTTCCGTCTAAAGCCTTTTTCAGACATGCTGAAATCCTGAACTTCTCTGGACTTTACCCAGAGGTGGTGTGTGTGAAAACACAAATGGGATGGCCTGGAGATTACCCAGACTTTACTGTGTGAGCCCCCTGGTACAAATTCTGGATTTGTGAGTGAGCCTGTGCATGGATAGAGTACGCTGCTCTGTCCCCAAATGTTGGGAGCATTTAATGCGAGCGAATGGGCATGTTGACAGTCTTTATGTCAGCTGACTGGCACAGCATCTTTTTCTTAAATACATGGCTTCAGTGTGCTGTAAACAAAAAAGTGCAACTTAGTTTTCTGATCACGTTGTGCCTTCTGTATGCACTGGCACTGGCCCAGGCCACTGTGATTTATGCGTGTCAAACCACTTCTTCACGAAATGACCAGACCTGATACTCAGGACATTGTCTTGATATAATAGACTTATTTACATACTCTGCTCCGATCAAAACAGATTCCAACTTCTTAAAGGAAGGTATTTAGTTGGACAACTAGTACCTGAGGTCACCAAGACACCTGTTACCGGTCCATCAGTATCAATGAAAGGGTTGCTTATGTATATGTTTAATGATAGCATAGACATGATGGCAACTCCCATCTCTTGGGAGTTCACTGCACATTTTAGGAGGACAATGCAGATGTCTTTCTGCAAATTAAGAAGTATGGCAGTGTAGATGGTGTGTGCTTGGCTATCAGTTCAGATCTGTCACCTGACAATGCAAAGTGCTTCAGGAGGAGAGCACTTTGGCACTTTAAGAGAAATACTGGAACATATTTCTAATGGAGCATTTCAGAAAAAAACATTTGCTGTATATTATAAGTATACTTCAGAGCCCGTATGGCATACTTGAGTAAAATACTAAGCAAAGAATTGGAAGTGGTACAGTACTTCTATTTGTTGTGGATAATTTAAGCATGAACTTGCACTTTCATCTGAGTTAGTGTACAGTACCTTCAACCACCTCTGCAAGTTGACAGAGGACAAATTGCATGTCCTTGTTAGGTAGTCTAATAAGGGGGCAGTGCAATGTGCACTGTAGCATAAGTAATGCTAACTAGATCAGAGGCAACAGAGGTTAATCCTGCAGTGCCAGTTAGCCCAGCTCGCTTAGGTGGCCTCATTCTAGTTAGGAATTTGTAAGCGGGTGTAACCTACCAGCCTCTTCGGTATGGGAATTACAAAGTGACATTTGTATGAATGTTTAAAAACCTGAAATTCATTTGTTCTAGTCTGAATCAGTTGGGCTTTGTGTTTAGTATGGTTTGGTTTCCTTTCACACACAGAAAAATCCAAGTGACACAAAATAAAAAGAAGTCAGGCAAGAAATGTCAAATTCACCCACTGGTTAATGGAATCAGGGCAGTAACACACAAAAAACAAAACAAAACACAAAGTAGATAATATTAATTTCATAATATACTGTATATTCCTTTGGTTAGAAAAAAAATCAATGCAATGTGGAACAACTCTGCAATCAGTACTTGTTGATAATGGTGGTGATTATCTTGGTTGATCCTACCACAAACAAACTCTTCCAGAGTTAGTTTAGGACAGGATCAAGACCATATCATGTAAGGGATCTCACAGGATTCATCCGCACAAACAAATCGTACAAAGGAAGAGCAATAAACACAGTTGAATAGTTTAGGGATCTTGAAGCATCCAATCAAAAACCAGCTTCATGTGACCACCTCCTACTTGAAAATCTTTCCAACAAACAGTATTGGAAAGTAATGAACAAGTTGTTTGTTTCTGTTGTTGCAAACGAAAAGCTGCAGAGACAGATTCCTGACCAAGGTAACAAACTGACCTTCAACCTATCTCAGAGAGGAAGGAGGAAGGGTCCCCTCCTATTCAGAAATCTGGCTTTAAAAGTTTAAGAAAGACTCAACTCTCTACAAACTTCTCAACATCATAGAAGACTCCGGATAATTTGACATCTATGCATATGCACACCCATTACTTCAATTTAAACTATCAATTATCAGCACTGCTCTACATGAAGACCACTATTATCTCTTAGCAAGATTTAACTCAAGTTGAATACAGTACCTGACAGATGTAAACCAATTCTAATCGCCCCTACATTGATGAAAACCAGTCAAAAAAAACAAAAAAACATGATGCCTTAAACATTAAAAGGGTCTTTAATTTAGTAAATGTTTATTTATAGGAACTAAAGTCATAAGCTTCATAAAACCTGAATATAAGTTTGCATAATTGATTTCACAGTGTTTAATCAATGAAAAAGTGAGGACATATGTGTGCCAACCAAGACCTATCGCACATACAGCAACAACAAGGCCTGGTTCACAGCTAAACTCAAAGAGGATTGCTGGAATAAAGAGGAGGCTTTTACAAGTGGGGATATACAGGCCAGAAATTCACTGACAAAGGACTGATCAAGGTGGTAGAGAGAAACTAGGCTTAAAGCTGGAAAAAAGATTTTCTTCCAATGATGCCATGACAGTGTGGAGAACTTTGCAAGGACATCACAATTTACAGGAGGCCTTCCCTACCTGCTGCGGATAACAGCTCAGTCTAAATGCATTTTATTGTAGTAGGTTTGGAAGACACCAACACCCCCTCCTGCATTCGCTCAGAGATCACTATTGCCTTCCCCTCTAGACACTAGAACTACAGACACACCCTTCACTCCTCTGCAGACACTCTGAATTCACCCCACCCACAGCAAGTTTCAAACATTCAACTATAATTCCACCACCATCTAAGAAAGCTACTATAACAGGACTAAATGACCACAGGCCATTCGCCTTGACGTCTGTGGTTATGAAATCCTTTGAATGACTAGTGTTAACATCTGAAAAACATCACAAGGCCCCTGCTAGACCCCCTACGGTTTGACTACAGCAGGTCAGCAGATGATGACGTTAACATGAGACTGCATTACATCCTGGACCACCTCAAGAGCTCTGGGACATACGCACAGCTTATGTTTGTGGATTTACGTACTCCTCAGGGATGTGTCCTCTCCCTTCTACTCTTCTCGTTCTACACTAAGAACTGCAACTCCTCAGAAAGGCTCAGCAGCATATGTATTTCCTACGAAAGCTGAGGATTTCGACCTGCCACAGAAGCTGCTGATTCAGTTCTACACTAATGGTAATGGTGTTAAACACTGCTGTCATTGAGTCTGTCCTGCCACCACATGGGACAAGAACAGACTGCAGCGAACAGTAAAGACTTAAGAAAGAACCATTGGTGCTCCTCTGCCCACTCTCCAGGACTTGTACACATCAAGAGCCAGGAAGCACTCGAAGAAATTGAGTATTGGCCACAACCTGTTCTTCGCCCCTCTGCCAGGTGCTACAGAGGTCTTCCTGTCAAAACCACCAGACACGGAAACAGGGCATATTCTTACATTGTCTTTTGTTTATTTTTAGTTTGTTGTTGTTGTTGTTGTTGTTGCAATGATTCCCATGCAAGTCAGAATTTCAATGATTCAATGAATTTTCAAATGATTAGCATATTCTGCACCCTCTGTGGAGGACACATTTTTCTAATTTATCTTTTGCAACACAAAGAGTAAAAACCACTGATACAGAACATTTTATGAGGTTCTTTGGCATTTGGCCCCTGCTCAGCGATACACTGGATTTAAAATGAAAGTAGAGATGCAAGTGAAGTAAAAAAAATCTACTGTATCTAGATTTTTGTTGATTCAGAAGGCAGAAATATCACAGGTCATGGTAAAACCAGATAAAGAAATAAATAGTTTGAAAATGTTTTTTAACCCTGAAGAGATCATAGAGACATTTTGGGCCATTTAGTTTAGTTTTTTAAAGCCATTGTGGCTGTGCTGAATGAATATAGCTCAAATTTGCCAAAGGATATTAACTTTAAAATTGCTGTGTGAGTTCCTTAAATTAGCCTAAAATGGCTAAGCTAAACAAAAACCAAACTTTTTTGGGAAGGTGACATTTTTTGTCATTTAACAAGTGTCTTGTGTGACCTCTTAAGGGTTAGATGTGTATCTGAAATATTAACCTAACATCTGTAGTCTGACTTTAAACCTTATATTTAACCCTTGTGCCCCCCCCCTCTGAAAAACTCCCTTTCGAATCCCTCGTGCCAAAAATGTTTCTTCATCTTGAAGAAAAGTAGTGTTATTTGACATTTTGACTATATTCTACCAGATTCAACCTTTTTCAAATTGTAGGCTGATGCATGAAATTATTGTATTTTTACCAGTTATATTACAGAGGCATGTGACTACCAGGGTGCCCCCAAAGTAATTTGTGTGTGTGTGTGTTAAATAATTTTTAAATCAACAACTGCTTAAACAGAGAGAACATTTATTGTGCAAACTGCAACATCTTTGCAATTTCTATAACAACTGTATAGAACTGTAATGTACAACTGTACATAAGCATGAATGCTCACAATTACACAGGTGACTTGTGTAGCCTTTCAGATAGGCTATAAGATAATGTAGTATAAAATAAGTTTAAATGTTAACTATTTTTTGAAGCAAAAACGTGATGTAATACCAACTAAGCCTTTTGGAAAAAGGTTTCACCCCCTCAGTTCCAACATTCTAAATAAATATAGAAACTGCATTGACAGTTGTTTGTATCTGATATTAAAAAGTGTAACTGCTATACAAAATCTCTACAGCTTGGGAGGTCCAGGAGAAGAATTACTGATCCTTCCCAGAAGGGGTCAACCGTCTAAAACAACAAGACTCTCTGGGTTGTGCCACCACACACTTACAGTAGATGAGACTTAAACCTTTCAAGAGAATGTTGTAGGACTGATGATACAAATGTTGAACTGTTTGGATAACAGTTAACAGGGAGTTACATCTGTAAGGCGAGCACAGAATTCTATATAAAGAGTACAGCACCTACATGTGATTGTGGTAATGGTAGTGTGATGCTAGGATGTTTTACCACATCTGGGCGAGGAACAGTGTTATAATAGAGGTAACATGAACTCTGTTCTCTACCAGAGAATCCTGAAAGAGAGCATCAGGTCATACATCTTTTAGCTGAAGCTTAAATGTAGGTGGTATATGCGGAAGACAATGAAAGCATAAGAGTAAGTCAACCTCAGCACAACTCAAAAAGAATCAAATGAAAGCTGGAATGGCCCGGTGAAAAGCTGCATTTGAACCCAATTGAGATTTGGTGGCAGGAGCTTAAGTTCATTTCTTGGTAATGTTAGATGTACTGTGAAGATCTGAAGACACAAACAAAAGGAAACAATAAAAAGGAATATTTAAAGTAGAATATTTTCTAAAACTTTGCATTTGTATTATTTGTTTTATTTTTTCTATGTATAATTAAACTGCTACCAGAAGCTATTGGTGAATAATTCTCATGTGGTAATTTTAATGAACATAAGAGGAGAAGCTTTATTGTTATACAAATCATTTTCAGGATGTGAAATTAACTATAACAGGAAATACATTTTTTGTCAATTTGCACAACCCTAAAGGGAAATATTTTGATTATATTGTTTTACCTGTTGTATGAACCAAATCTAATATACAACCCCCTGAAAGCTAAGCATGCACTTAGAAGATAAACCAAATTGAACTGTGGTTAGAATAACTGGTAAATTGCCGGTATGTAAATATAAGCGTGAATACTTTGTCTGTTCCTATGTGTCAGCACTGACACTAAACCCAACATAGACTGATGACCTGTGCAGGATTCGTCTTTCACTCAATAACAGCTGGGATATGCTCCAGCACCCCTTGGCCCTTAAAAGGCTAAGCAGTTAAGAAAATGGATGGATACTGAAATCGTTCAAAACGTACAAAGCCTTTCACAAAACCGCGTAAAACCTGCCACATCAAGAAACAATTACGTTGTACTTGAGATTATATGAGCAGAGACTCAAGACAAAGATCATCTAACACACCCAAAACGTGCTAAAATATCTAAGAAGATAAAAGCAAATGCAGGAGTAGGTTGGTGCCACACAGAGTCCAGCAAAATCGGACATGCCTCAAGGGCGATACATTAGCAGTGACATAAACATGAACGTTACTCCAGTGTGCGTAACGTTACGCCACGGTGCTGGTGCAATACAACGTTCAATCCCCACCTAAAGACTCCAGCACAGCCACAGATGACCCCGAGTTACCGAGCTGGAAACTAGCTCTGTGACAAGCTATCAAAGCTCATCGCAATGCCAAACAGCCACCACTAATATGGCCTCTTTCACAAAATTGCTAAATGTTGCGTTCAATGCATCTGCCTTAGCAGCACAATAGCCGTAATGCCGACATGGCTTGCAGTGAGGAGAAAAATAGGTCTTGCATGACGTAAACTAACCAGTTTAACATTACAGCTGAGCCAGTTATCCATCCTTACCTTAATATTCAGCTACAGAAAACAAAGGATGCTCCTGCGGTCTCTCTCCGTTAGGTCGGTACGTTTGTTCGGCCTGACGGCATCCTGTTCCCAGACAGCAGCACTGTCATTCGACGTCAGTAACAATCACTTCCGCCTACAACTTCCATAATAACAGCCGAATATTGTCTTGCAAGTCATTCTTATTTATAAAAACTGACGCTTTAGATCTGTGAAACAGACTAGAACAGATGCAGAGAACAGAAGTTTTTTTTAAACATTAGGTTGTCAAGTGAGTCAGAGATGCTTTCCAGTTCTTCATATATGCTTTTAATATGTATTGCATTGCTTGTTTTTATAACGAAATTTATTTTACCATGAAGATAGTTAGCAAAGAATCTGTAAGGTGTACAGATGATGTCTTTGGATTGAGTATGATTTTAAATGACTTCAGCAGCTAGAAGTTCTTTATGCTAACTTGAGGAACTTCACATCATAATATAGACTTGGCTCTTTAAAATACAAAGTGTGAAAAAACAATGTCTTTGATGGATTATTAAATTTTAAGTCTCTAAGTGGGATGATTGTGTGAAGAAATGTATATTATATATAATTTACTTATGCTGTATATTGACTATTTTTGACTATTGTCTATTGACTACTGTATTATTTATCTACTGTTTCTTAACAGTAGATACCACAATAGCAACTACAAAAAGTCTTTTATTTTGAAAGGTAAAGTCCCATATTGAAATTCTACTAATGCTGTCTGTTGACGCAGCTGCCAGTAGCCTAGACAGATAGATAGCAGCAGAAGAGACCAGGGCTGAATTTTCACTGATCGGATTTTGACATTTGCATTTTGTATATGATTCTCTTCAGTAGGTTTCTTTGAGTTTGTATTTTTATGAAATTTAAGCCTCATATAGTAAGCTACTCAGTTCTCCTCCACATGAATATAAATAGAGCAATCCTTCCATTAAAGTGCCAGTGCTGTGCACAATGACACCTTCCCAGTACTAAAGGCCAAGGTGGCCACTAGTTTGTTAAGAAGTAAATAAGTTAAAATTTGTTAGAACACATACTGTTTAATTTGCACAGCTATGTTATAGCCAGTTTTCACTTGTTCATCTGAATATAAAACCTAGGGTTGGTAACCCTAGTAAAGTGGGTGGATTTTATTTGAGAATTTGATGCTCTGCTATGAGTATCTGCCTTGTCCCCTCAATCCCAACCTGCAGAAGAGGGTCTGGTGCATACAGAGGTGTAACCATGGCAACTGTTACTGCTACAAGGTGTCCAAACATAAACACGGTATAAACAGTTAAGAACTAGAACTGTCCTTCATAGCTAGAAAGGAATGATTTCCAATGTATGTGCCCTGCCTATATTTTGGTTTGATCCTTTTTGTACTTAGAAATAAACAAGCTAACTGGAAAACAATTTTTTTTTTAGTTCAATTCAACTTTATTTATACAGACGACAAAGCCACTCAAGGTACTTTACAAAATAAAGTCAGGACTATACAGATATGTAGAGAACAAAAAAACAATCTAATAAATCCCCTTAAACAGGACCTGGCAACAGTGGAGAGGAAAAACTCCCTTTAAAGGAAGAAACCTACAGCAGAACTCTCTCCACTTTCCACTCAGCCCAACCGGTCAAGGCAGATGGCCGTTCACCCTGAGCCTGGTTCTGCTTGAGGTTTCTTCCGGTAAAGGGAGTTTTTCCTCTCCACTGTTGCCTATGGCTTGCTCAAGGAGGATTTGTTGGGTTTTCTCTACATGTTTGTTTAGTCTTTACTTTATTATGTAAAGTGCCCTGAGATGACCTTGTTGTAAATTGGCGCTATATAAATAAAGTTGAATTGAATTGAATAGAACTAGGCTCAGGGTGGGTGGCCATCTGCCTTGACCGGTCTGGTGAGTTAAATGTATATAGAGAAAAGAAAATCATGGTGTGTGGTTCTAAGAAAATGTGTTAGCTTTACTCTCTAAAGTTAGCACCTTAATTTGGTAGATAGATAAAAAAGCCAAGAAAGCACTTTTTCTTCAAGTGATCATACCAATGACCCTGTGTCCATGGACAACTGCCTTACAAACTGAGTTACAGCTGGCAAGTATGGAGGTTCTAACCACAAACCTGAAAGTGGCCACCCGTGTGCTTCTCTGGAAGCAGAAACCAACACTACATGCATGAGTATCTGTTTTTACAAAAGGAAGCTGTTTTCACCTTGACTTTTTTGAAACTCAGATCGCAGATTGCCTAGCATTCTTGTTTTATTGCCTGACCTTATATGCATAGAATAAACTTAAGAGAGACAATTCTTGGTCCGTATTTCAGTTCTCTATTCTTTTCTTCCACAACACATATCCCTCAAAAACAACATGATGCAACACAAAGCGGCCGAAGTCAAAGACACATAGAGTTAATCAAATACACCATTTCCCACCTGTTCCTAAGGGCCAATTTCCTCATAATGTGTCCAACATGCCACAATCTGTGAATGCAGCAGGGGCTTTGACTTCCTCCAGGTATATGATCGCCTATTATCACCTGATAAACGTCCCTAAATGTCATGTAATCCAAACAAAGTCAGTTCTATTTTCTTATGAAGATTGTGTCACATAAAATCAATTTTACCAAAACTAGCTGTTTTCAGGCCAAACTAGAGTCTACACTGAACTGGTGTTTGATAAATATGTTTGGAGATGTAGAAAATATAAATCTTGTTACGCCCCAGCCTAGGGGAAAACCAGGACGGAACACATATTGAGACTCCCCTCTTCCTAGCGCCCAGGAACCACCAGAACAGATAAACTTAAGCCCACAAGGTTTATTGGTGAAGACTGTAACCAATCCGCTCACGGAATGGCATCCAATACACCTGTCAGCCAAACACACTCTTAACCGTCTGATTAATGCCAAATACGTCACACACACACAGGGAGAGACAAAGTAAACAGGTACAGGTATATAAACACATTATAAACACATTACGACCCAGGTCGTAACACCTCCCACCCAAAACAGAATCGAACATTTCTCCCCCAAAAGAAATGTTCGATTCTTCCAGGACAATGTACCCGTGACAAAGCATCGGCCATGATGTTGTCTTTTCCTTTCTTATACTGGATTTCAATGTTGAAATCCTGCAACAACAATGGCCCCTACATAGGCATTGATTACTATTTCGCATCTGAAACAGAAATACTAATGGATTGTGATCCAAAAACACAACAGGCAACGTAGTAGATCCAACCTAGACCTTGCTCACCACTCAGCCCATCTTTATCCTCATCCCTCCAACACAACACATCAAGGGAAGCACGGTGGACTGTATCCAGCCGGACAGTGATGTCATCATGCCTTGTAGAAGCTGCACCAACGGTAGTCACAGGGGAAGCAATATCAGCGTTTTTACGAGAGAAATAACTCTTTAGCATGTTAACATGGCCTGCACGGGATTTTTTTGTGCGATCTGGAGTTTTAATTACATAATTTGTGTCACTCAATTTCGGATCAACAACATAAGGACCAGAGAACTTAGCGTGCAGGCTGGATCCACTGACAGGCAATAGTACTAATACTTTATAACCTGGCTCAAACTTCCTCAACAGTGTTTTCTGATCATACTTCCTCTTCATTTGAGTCTGAGCAGAGACAAGAGACTGACGGGCTATCTCACAGGCATGATGTAGCCTTTCTTTAAAGAGCTAACATAATCCAAGATGTTGTGTGCAACATGAGTCTCCTCAGCAAGCCACTTCTCTTTCAACAAGCATAATGGTCCACGCACTGTGTGCCCGAACACCAGTTGGACTGGACTAAATCGTAATAATTCTTGGACAGTCTCTTGTATGGCAAACAACAGGACCATGTCATGGTAAACCCTCATCCCACTCTGTTAAGTTCCAGACAGTATTTTCGCAACATTGACTTTAAAGTCCGATGAAATCTCTCTAATGCACCTTACAATCTGTTAAATATATAAATTTAACAGATAAGGGTGACTTTGTGGAAACATAGTGGGGAAATGAGGAAGGGCTGCCAGAGGAACTGTTCTCTTTGTGCAGAACTGTGGTTAAAAAAAGTATAGCAAATACCATTAGTTGCGTATATCTGCATAAACACTGATTTTAGTTATATAATTGCAGCTATTTGTGGTTATGTCAAAGTTTAATCTCCATCAAAAATTGCACTTAATAGAACTGCTCAGTGAATGTGCTCAGTACCATCATTTAGTCAGGTGCATGAGCCTATGTTTTAAGTAGTATATGATATCCGGTTTATGCTGTCACTAATTTTGGGAAATTGTGAATAATAAATGTCCAATTATAAAAACACAAATCCTAATTTTTACATGTTTAATTGTGCACATTTCCTAAAACAATACAAAGTAGGACTTCCGGTCATGCAATGAAGTAGTATCAACCACCTGGGTCAAGAAATAAAGGGAAAACTCAACAACCATACAGAGGAAATTAAACAATTAACAGACAGAATCAGAGAAGCAGAGACATGGGTGGAGAATGTGGAGGGCTGGGCTACTGGTACTACAGAGACAATTTGCACCCTTATTGAAAAACAAAAAGCCCTGGAAAGTAACAAATCTGGTATCCCAATCCAATAGAAACAACATAGGCATCTTTGGAGTAATAGAGGGCGAGGAGAGAAACTCTGTACTAAAGTTTGTAGTGAAGCTCCTCAAACGTTAACAGCAATTACTGCAAGACATAGATCTGAAAATTCAACACACCGAATCCTGAGGCTGGAACCTAAACCTGGTGATTCACAGAGGCCGATAATTGTAAACTTTCAGAAGTTCAATAACGAAGAGATGATCCTGAGGGAGGCCTTGAAGAAGAAGAAAATGGACAACCCCTGGTGTGGTTGTTAAGCCGACAGTCGAAGATGATCAGACTTAGTGACTGGGCAATACATAATCATTCTTATACAAGGAGACATGGTTACTGCTTCTATTTTAACAACGCTGGACTTATAAGACGTTAAAATTTCTAATGAGAGACTTTTACTACATCCTTTAAATAGGGCCCTCTCTTAATGTGAGGCTTTTCCCAAGACCTTCCAGTGTGGTCAATAGGGAGGAGTATTTATGTCATTCCTGTTCGGAAGTTCACTTTACTAAGATTTTAGTAACCGTCGCTATTATTGTTTAAATTACAGTTAGGGGTGCTATTGATTTAATCTTCACTTCCAACAAATGGGGTCAAATAACTTGAGAATTGTATCACTAAACGTGAATGGCTTGAATAATCCCATTGAGAGGAAAAAAGAATTTTAAAAAATGAAAAAGGATAAAATACAAATTATATTTTTACAAGAAACACATTTATCATAAAAAGAACAGGGGAAGTTGAAAAAATATGGGTACTTAAACTCCTAATTTTGTACATGTAAAAATAGCAGACGAAGAGGAGTAGACATTCTAATATATACGTAACTCGCTTAACTTTGAGCTTTTTAAAGAAAAGGTAGACAAAAAAGGCAGATAATAGTTAAAGGAAATATAGATAATGTCCTTATCACACTGGTGAATATTTATATATCCCTCGAAAGCGATAAAAAAATGCTTAAAATCTTTATTTGATAAAGTAATATCTGACAGCTTGGAAGTCCTAGGGGACTGGAACACAATTCCAAATTACTCCATGGACACAACAAGCAAAAGGATCATAGATCGCAAAGGTCAAACATCCTCAGTTCTCAATTAAAGAGGCAGGCTTGTTTGATATCTGGAGAAACCTTCACCCAATAGAAAGACTTTACTCATTACTCAGACACTCACTAGGTACACTCAAAAATAGATTATTATTTAATGAATAACATTGATAGATATGTATTGGACCAAAACGCCATCTACGTAACCATATGGCTTACCAGTACGTCAAAAAACATTTTTTTAATTAAGAAAAAAAATTCAGGAATCTACAAAATATAACAACAATGGCCAATGGAATCCCCTTATAGTTAGGGACACAATTAAACCTATAACGATAGGGAAGCTAATTTCAAGAACATCACACCTTAACAAATTAAAGAAGAAAAAACACTTAGAATTGCAGAAAACTCTGAAAAACTTGAAAGACATCAGCAAGAAGATGGAAATAAAGAGACACCAAAACAAATTAATAAGATAAAACAGCAGATAGTCGTCTATCTGTCAGAAGAGCTAGAAAAGAACTTGAGATACATAAAAAAAGACCTTTTATGAATCAGGACCCAAAGCAACAAAATACTAGCAAGGCATTTTAGAACACAACGACTGACAACCTTGGTGAAAAGAATCTGGAATCAATTAACTAACTAGACAGTTTATGAACCAGAGGAAATAAAACAAAATCTTTATAGAACAGTCCAACTCTATACTCCCAGCCAGTTATTACTGATAATATCCCAAAAAACTTTAAAACATTAGACCTTCCCTCAATAGGAGAAATACAAAATGATAAATTAAACGCACCCATCACTAAAAAAGAATTAGATACTGCTATAAGTGTGGCAGACACTTTGGAAGGTCGGGCATATGCACAGAATTCTAGGGAGTCTCACCACCATGGGATTAACAACTTTGGAAATGGGAAACGGTTGGATGAATCAGGTAGCAAGTTTCTACCTTGAGGGCTAGGTTGGTGGTAGACAACCAAACCTTTTGACCTTTTTAGGTTGGTAGCAGGGGGATGTGGAGTGACATTTGTTAGCCCATCTGGTGTAGACCTGGACAGAGCATAGTAAGGTCTGTCGAGCTGTTCCATGCCAGTTGTTGAGTCCGTTTCGAGATGTTGATTCATCCTTTCTGTCTAAGTGTTGGTTTGTAGATTGAAACTGGATGACAAACTGACATACACATGACAAACTGCTATACACAACAGATTTCCTTAAGAACTTGGTTGTTCTGATCAAGTATGGTGAGTACGGCAATGTATTTTAAGAACGAGGTAGACAGGTGACAAAGTTGATTGAGTTGTGTGATCACTGTTTCCAACGGCAAAGGAAGGGGTAGGAGTTATCCTGAGGGCCATTGTCGTGCTGTCTCCCATTAAGCACGGACTGGTCGCGCCCTTTGGTGTCATAGGAGATAGTTGGCAACCGCTAAGCAAGTCAGGGGGACATGTTACTTTGGATGACTGACACTGATTGATTACCTTAGCTGAGATTTTTGGGGACGTATAATTTATTCCAAGGGGAGGCTGAAGGTGCTAGGATGGGTGCTGTGAAGAAACACAGTATGAGTTGAGTGAAGGCTTGTTCTTCTGCGTTCCACAGAAACTTGGTTTTTATCGAGGTGACCTGATGGAGGGGAGAGGCAATGAGATTTAGGAGTTAGCAAAGCCCAGAAACTTTTGTAGCTGCTTCGGGTACAGGCCAGGAGTGCACAGTGTCCACATTGGCCAGGTCCATCTGTATGTGACCTGCAAAAATTATGAAGGCCAGGAAAGAGACATTCATTCATTCATACATTCATTTTGTTCATTTCTGATATGCACCAGGTGGTAGGCATTTTGGAGATCTAGCTTGGTGAAGTAGTTCTAGACCTCCATCTTTCTTCCCCTCAAAGAAAAAGATAGATGAATAAGATATACAGTAACAAAATATAGCAAAAAATATATAGCAAAAAATATACATCATAAGCTCAGAATTTATAATATGTACAGTCAAGTGTGCAATGTGCAAAAAAGAAGTGCAGCCTCATGAGTGGGCTTAGTTTAACTTAGTTTGTTGTTTTGTTCTGGTTGTGGGCCTGGATTGCCTGGGTGAAGAAGATTCTCCTCAGACTCTATGTCTTGGACTTCAGGGAGCTGAAGTGCTTTCCTGACCGCAACAGTGAACAGTCCATTGATGTGGTGGCTGAGATTGTTCGAGGACAGGTTGGTGTAGATTGAGTGCAGGTCAGGGAGCCTCGAAGGAATGATGAGTTCAGTTGATCACAGCTCTGAAGAGCTCGTCTGTCCTTTGGGGTGCTATTCCCAAAGCAAACCAGGTTGTAATATTATCGTGATGTTACTTAATGATAGCAGTCTTTCAAGGCATTTAATACTTAATGATAGTAGAAAATAAACAATTTCCAAGTCAGTGAGGATCAAGAAGACCAGAAATAATGTAATGTTCTGTGGCTAAATTTGTTTATTTTTATATTAAAAGTATTATTAATATGTTATTAATATTTTTATATTTAGTCTTTAGTTTTTGTGTTTTATTTAGTTCACAGTAACAACCCTGTTGTGTACATGTTGATAAGATAGAGAGATAGATAGATGGATAGATAGATAGGAAATTCACAAATATTGATTCTATGAGCAGCCACAAGAGTGCAGTAAACACAAAGCAGGAGAACCATTCTCTTACCAATAAGCTGGAGGTCTTTGTATTAAGTGGACTACAATGAATAACAAAATGTTTACCATTTGATAAAATGTTTAATGTTTGATACATAAGGTGGCCGATTCTGTCCCCATACCACACATGCTTCAGTCCTCGTGTACACTCCATTTTTGTCACGAATGCTTCAGTCAGCCAGTGCATAATCCTATAGTAATAAATCTGGTAAATGAATTTTGTTCTAGTACTCAGTAAAAGTAATGCATATGGGTTTCAGATGTAAAATGGTAGATAGAACTGAGCAAACAATAAAACCATACAGTTAAACAGTGAGGAAAATCTTCAGATAGAGGTTGATTACCTAACGAAATGAATAAAATGTAAAATATTTTGAGGGCTGGTACAAAGGCCTTCATCTCCAGATTTCTCAAACACATTTTTTTAGTGGTGTAACAATAGCTCTAAGCTATGCTATGCTTATTTTGTGGAGCAGATGTCTGATGTTGAAGTTGGAATCGAGTATGTTTAGACAAGTTTAGCTGTCCAAACATTATGACTGCCCTGGTAAAGGGTTACTGACGGGTCAGGGTTTCTTGTTTAGTTCTCTTCCTCTAGATATGTCAAGAGTTTAATAGAAAGATCTCAGTCTAAATGTCATGCAAATTCTGCTGAATGCCTTTATTTAAACTAATTTAACAACATTGCTAAAACAGCAAAGTCAAACTGAAGTAGAAGTCATTGTAAGGTGTAAATAATGAACTAAAACAAATTGCCTATAATTATTCATTATAATTATAACTAAGCAAGCAAAGTGCCTGTGTGTTAATAATGAGTTTCCAGTGGCAAAGACAAAATAATTTTTAGTAAGTAAAAACAAAAGTAAGATTATGTGAATTCAGAATTTTTCTTTTTGTTATTTATTCTCTTTATTATAATTTAATAATTGTTGTGCTTTGATATTTATAAACTGCATTTTATGTTTAATTAAAGGAAATTGATACAGCTAAAGAACAGTTCTTATAATCTAAAATGATCTTTTTAGATCATGGTAATATCTATAGGCAATGCCCTCAAAAAAAACTGAACAATTGTAATATCTGTGATATCTATATAAGTTTTTGACATTGTTCGAAGACTCTCTGAGATAATTTTATTCTAAATTGAAATACACTAAAATGTCATGAGTAAATAATATATAAAAATGGTGAGAGACCACCACCATTAAACAGTCCATTTTATGCTGCCACAGTATGTGAATAATGGTGAAATTATGACAGGAGCTCACTGTCCAGACACAGAGGCTCCAGGTACGTGCAGGAGAGTGCGGCAATAGTCTCATGGCGGCATTTATTCAGTCAGTGATTTAAAGAATAATAGCATAATAAAGCAGCTCAACCGACAGACATACCCGGGCCAGATTTTCTTCTTTCTCTCCTCTAATTGTTCCGCTCTACAGGATTTTTTTAGAGGATTTAACGGACTTGGAAGCATTCATGGATCTCTACTGCAACCACTGCAACATGGATAACAACACACGAACGTGACACCAGTGATTTACAAACTACGGACACTGAGGTTAGTTCACTTGCATCCATTAATTAAAAAAAATAAAATAGATTTACTCGTCACACTTCACGATAAAATAAAATAAGTCGGTCACAACAGAAAACTAAATGACAAAAAAAAACCTGCTTTTCTCCGGCCTCCCAGAACACTCCCCTGACAACGTTACACAACTCAAAACCGGTCAGGGTCAATCAGACCACCTTCCACCGCGTTTACCGCTTCGGATCACGTTTGGCCGATCATCGCCAAACTGGTTTGTATCTGTATTATTGTTCTATCACTTGTACGTCACACTTTCCTACTCATATTGTCCTACATGTATTCTCAGTTTTAATGTGAACACACACTCACACAGAAGCGCTAACATACACTGACCAACCCTCCCTCTGTCCCCCCTACTAAAGCTCATATTTTACATATTTCCTAAATTCCTATCATTCCCTAACCCTCTTCCCACTTCTCCCCATGCTTCACTAAGTACTTTATATGCACATTTAGACAAAGTACTTACAAACAACCATACAGTTAATTAAACTTATCTTGTGGAATGTGCGTCCCTTCAGAACCCAAACAAAAAAAAATTGAAATCATTAATCACCTAACTAAACTAAAAGTAGATATATGTTTCTTACAAGAAAAACATTTGAAAAACTTAGACCTGCCAAACCTACATTTAAACATTATGACAAAATATCCTCATCAACATATAATAACAAACAATGAGGTGTGTCGATATTAATCAATGAAAACATACCACTAGTCCTCAATACACCTATTGTTGATCCAGAAAAAAGATTTATTATTATAAATGCATCATAATAAAAACATTTGTTAACATTTACAGCTCAAGCAATGATGATCCATCTTTTTTCCATAATTTATTTTCAACACTGTGACTCAACTAACATCATTATCGCTGGAGACTTCTATACTGTCATAAATCCCAAATTTGATCACTCAAACACTTCTACGATAAGAAAGTGGCACTTTACGGAAATAATACAAAAATATATGAACTACAGTGGACTCAATGACAGCTGGAGACTAAATAATCCCACATGAAGATTTTGTGCTCTGACTTTTAGATGGAAATCTGCAGCACATTCTCCATGACTAGCAACACAACTTTATAGCTTATATAATACAATACTATTCACAGAACCCACATTAGTCAAAGTAAAATGTTTAAAATGGATTTAACCAACACAGAAACCTGCTCGCAATTCACATTGGGTAGGACAGATAATTACTTCCACGCCACTCAGGCCTGCAGCCCGGTGCACTTCTTCTGGGTAGCGGTGAAAGAGACACTGTCCACAATCCTGAGCTGCAGAATCTCTACATCTCATTCCCAACATCTCAGAAGTTGATCATCTCCAAAGTAAATACAGAAACCCAGTACTGATTTCTCTAACAATCACCAAAAAAATAATTCTTCAAACTGGAAATCTAAAAGTGTACTACACATCAGTCACTGTATAAATCTTCTCACAGAATACATAACCATAGAGAAAACATCAGCTACATGTAAAAACAGTACACCATATCAAAATTCAATGACCTGTCAATCAACCTGCAACCTATTCTTAAAATATTTCAAATTAAATAAAACACCTTGGTCTGAAGCCACGCACATCTCCTCATGGTGACAAAGTTTCAGCAACTATGAGCAGAAAACAAACCTACAAGATAATGCTGTAATATAAACTGAGACTCTGGCTTGCCATACAACTTGACTAAAGCTGTACAGTAAGGGCTGTAGTCCTTAAAGGAACACTTCAGCAATTTTTAATGAGAGTTGAGTTTAAATCAGGTAGTATTTAAAAATGAAGAGACACTCATTTTCCTCCATATTTTCCATACTGAAAAATTAAAATTTATTCCTCTGCATCAATCCACCAGGGCAGTTGAAGATCATGTAAAACACGTCATTCTCAGCTGCCCTTACGGATTGCCGTGGGCTCAGAGACTACAAGCAGTTTTTCCTTGTTTTCACTGTACCTACCCACAGGAACAGTCAGACTGAGAGGGAGGCGGGTCCAATCTGCTGCAGCTCCGCCATATTTTACATACATATATGTACAACACTAATATTTAATGGCTGAAGGTCCTGCTATAGATTATTTGGAAGACGGCGAGTTCTACAGTGTGTTACAGAGTCTGATATTCGTGGTTACTTGTACAAGCTGGAGCACAGCACAGACGAGTTACACCGTACGGTGGAGGACAAATCCGAAAGGGAACCACAAGGAGTTGGGGAGGACAGCAGAGAGGAGCGGCTGTGTGCAGGACAGCTGCTGGTGTCTCTGCAGTAAGTGTGCGCTAATGGAAACACAACTGGAATCTCTGTGCTGCAATGAATTTCACTGCTCCCAGTTTCTCTTGGATTAAGCTGCAGATTCTACTGCTGAGGGGAACATATGTTACGGATGATCACAGTTTTGGACCACATATGGACAGAGAAGTGCTCGAAACTTACTTCAGGTTCCCAAAAAGAATCTGGAAACAACAGGCCAGAACAGACAAATGAGCACTTAGTACGTTACTTATTCAACCTTTATTGTTTTAGTTTGTGCTGTTAAGTTTCAGTAAAGTTACGAGGTGATGCCTGCTGGGCTTTGTTTGTTGAGTGTTGGGTGTTTCATTAGCTTACATTGCTAGATGGGCCTAGCATTAGCTGGGCTAATGTTAGCTTGTGCGTTAGCGTTGAGTAAAGTTACTGCACATTACCAGGCACATCTGTTTCTTATGTGTGTTACCTGTGAGCAATCAGCACTGCGATGTCAGGCTTACAAAGCTTCCTAGCGTTGGCTTTAGATATTTGCTTTGTGCTGGTAGAGCACAGCAACTCGAAAAACAAATAATTTCATTTTGTAGGCAATATCGGCTGGCATCATTTTTTAGAAGGGATCCTGCAAGAAGAGACTCTTAGAAGGGACAACAGTCTCGTTTTGCCAGCCTGTGTTGTCCAAGCAGTTCCAGCAAGGTTCCAGCAAGTGTCTCCTGACACTATCTGACCCCTAAACTATGCTTAAAGATATAAAACAGAACCAGGCTGAGTGCCTATTATTTGTTAACAAAATTTTAAAAATCACCCAGGGGTTTCAGTTTGTTGATTGCATAACAGGTGAGTTTTCCCTGTGCACCATCATCTGTCTACATTCTTTATTTTTACAGTATAAGTATAATTAGACCATTTCAATTGCTAAGGTTTCCTTCAAAAGTAATGAGTTTATGGTCACACCTTTTTACAAAGAAACACATCTATCATCTAACAGTAAAAGTGGGATAAGACTTCTTCCAATTTGTTTGTCATGACAGTAAAAAACAGGAAATGCTTATGGTATTCTTACAGTCACATAATGATTAATATATGGTTGAAATAAACATACTACTATGTAATATTATTAGATGACATTCTGAGTCAAATTAGTAGAAAGAGATTTTTATTTTTAATAGATTTTGTAACAGTCATCACCAATGTTGTATACAGCGAGTTGCATAGTGCAGTGCCATCACTGCATCATCTTTAGAGGGCTCAGGTACAGCTGCAGTGTTTGGTGACAGAGCAGGCCGGGGAAGTGAAACTATAGATGTTGGTGCCTTAGACCGCTGGATCTCGCTGTCTGTCTAAAACACTTTGGACAAGTTTGTCAACGAATCCTGTAGTGTGAGGCTTGTCCAACACCCACTGTTTGGACCTTTTGCAGAACACCTGATTGAATCTTAGTTCTCCTAAAAATAGAACATCAAAAAGACATAAAAAACTAGTTGAATGTTCAATACCTGTAAAGCTAATTTAACTGATTGTTTTTGTAGTAAAACAATTTGTAAAAATTTTGTCATCCAGCAGCTTATAGAAAAGAGCCACTTTCACACAGACACTCTTATTTTGGTTAAGAACTAACATAATTACAAACAATTTCCTTGAATTGTTGGATGATGCAGTCAATTACTGCCTGAACTCTAAAACCCATGGGCATGATCAAGGACAGTCATTCCTTGAGATGCCATCCAACTGCTTGTTAGCCATTTGTTACACTATGAGCCACCAAATATTAGTGTAGAAATAGCCGTAATTCCTAAATGTTTAAAGCCACTGTTTTGTTATTTGAATTAAGCTCAAAGTCTTCACTTGGCCTCACACCTTCAATGTTTAATTTTAAATTTAGTGTGGTGGTGTACACAGACCTATATAAAAAAACATGATTTGAAAAGAAGTGTAAATAAAATAATTATGATTCAAAGTAATAGCTTTTCAAAAGGTGTACATGTGCAACAGATCTGAGTTGTTGTTAGTCTTGTTCATTAGCCTACTTCAACACTGAAGAGAGACTTGTGGCCCAGACATTTGTATTAATTTTTTACATTTAACACAGACATAGTTATTTGTTTTTAACTATAGAACTACAGCACTACAAAAGAATACAGTTTCTCACACAATCTGTTTGCTTGAGCTCACACATACATGTTGTTTTGCTGGGAGTGGGGATTGGGAGGAAGGTGGCCCTACTTTTTACACAATAATGTGGCTGCTGATGCAGCTGTGGAACCGGCTGTAGTCGATGCAAGTGAGGCCTACAATTATATAGGAAATACAGTTTGATAAATAGCATGGTTTAAAAGCCACCAGAGACATTTCAGACAAACTAACACAGAAAATAGGCTAATTACTGAGCAGTATGGTGACCTTACTGGTGAACGAGTTTGCTTCTTGTCCGGTATTCAAGATGACTGGCGATTCAGACTGTCTGTTGATACGCGCCAGCTGTGTAGTAGGTGTGGTTTTTCAGGACCCCTTGCTACAGTCTACTTCCTCATCTTTTGTTCATACAAGCTTTTCCAAAGCAGTCTATTGTTTTTCGCATCAAACTGTCCTAAAACATTAGCCGGATCTTAGGAAAATTACATTCTTAATCAGATTAGGATAAACACTATATTTGCGAGATTTAAAAAATGGGTTGTGTGTATTCCTCAAAAAGAGTGAGACTACGCCAAAAATTCATGTGTAAAGACGATAATTAGGATTAACACTTGCAGCAATTTTTACTGTTATTTAAGCAATGCTTGTAGTCTTAAGGCACAGCATTCAAATAACAGTGGCATGTTTAGACGATCAGCTGTAGAGACTGTTAAACACACTAATATTAAAATAAGAACTAGTTCATATAATATGTGGTAAATTCGCTTTTGAGATGTAGTATATTCTAGTTTGGCAGTGCTCTGTAGGAAACTATCAAGTGTGCATTGCAAGCTTTCCATGTTATAATGGCAGCTGCACATACCTCATTTGTTAAAAAGATGACTACAATAATTATTAACAATTATTAATCTCTTTATTATTTACATGTAGGACATGAATAGTGTCCCTCTCTGGAGGGACCACCAACACATGCAGTGTGGTACCAGACAGCAAGTACAAAAACACTACGTTAGGAAAAAGCCATTTTCAGCTTGCTCACTTACAGACTAGATTAGTCTAATGAAGAGCTTAAACTCTCCTTGTCTTAGTTCTAAACATGCATGGCAACATATCTTGAAGACCAAATCTTAGTTGGATTTGGGTCATCGGATTCAACAAAATGGTCTGCATTTATGTGGCGCTTCTCTACCTGTTGGTACTCAAACCAGTTTACACTTCTTCTTATCTACCTATTCACAAACACACATTCATACACCGATGGGGAAGCTGCTATGCAGCTGGCTGATGCTCACCGGGAGCAGCTAGGTGGGGTTTCTTGCTCAAGGACACTTTGACATGTGACGAGAGGAGCTGGTAATCAAACCAACAGCTGTAGGATTGATGGATGACCACGCTACCAACTGCGCCAGTCACCCCCACATCCCATCAACACATACTTCATATTCCCTTCAGGTTCTCCAGGGTTCTCCAAAAGTGCAAGACATGCAAGTTAGATAAATTACACCATAAATTCAACAACAATATCTATAAGAGTGTGACACATCACCAAGTGCTCCTGATAACCCATACTAGTGTTGCAGGTCAAAGTTGGTTTTGAGTCCTCTTCTTATCCGCTCTTCAAATTCAGCTCCTGAGCTCTTCTCCCCACACGCTCGACACACCTGGGACAGGTCATCTGTCAAAAAAGAAAGCTGTCAAGCAGAGAAAACACTAACACAGATATATTTGCATTTATTTGCGATAATACACCTGAGTTAGTCGACAAGGACACTGCCATTTCCAGTAACCTGGCAGTCCTAACCTGGCTACCCCCTCTTGGTGCACAAGGAAGTCCACTTTCCCCTTCTGGAGGATTTGTTCTGCGATCTGCTAAGTGTAAATACAATTACAGCGTAGAAGTTCATAGTAACAAATTTAAATAATTTAAATAATTACCTTACACACAAACACACCACACGATCTGGCATCTTGCTGCTTCGGATGAGCTATCGTGGAACATCCCCATTTTTCAATGGCCGGACACTTTTTTTTCAGACCAGTGCTCTAAAATAAAGGAAAACTTTGACTACACGTTGCCAATCTTAACGACAGTCAACGTCAGCCTTTTTAACTCAATTAATTGAGTTTTATAGTTTAATAACAAGTTCGTGTTGATCTAGTTCAAGAGTAGTCAGGAAAAATGTAAAAAGATAAATGTTCTGTGTCTCTGTCGTTGAATTGTCCTGTATGTTAATTTGTCTACAGCAAACATTAAAGCAGTCATATACTCACTTTGTTACTTCCTGGCATTGATTTATTTGTTCCTGTGTTGCTCCAAAAAGGTCTAGGAACAAGGCCCTCATCTACTTCAGATACTAACAATGCTTACAATGAGTGTCCAGTGTCTGTTGTGAAACACTGCACCAGCTGCCACCTCATATTGTAGTAAGTCCAGCTACAAAAGAAAAACAAAACAGATAACATAACATGGAAGTTCCACTCACCTTTCCTAAACCTTTATGTGCTCACTCCCAAACTGAAGTCATGGCAAATGAATCAATAATTACTGCGCCTATTTTTTCCCCACCATTGTTAAATAGGCATTCACAATCTACAAGCAAAAGAGTAACTTATTCATTTCTCAAACTATCCAAAAAATAATCAAGTATAAGAAAATAAATATTTAAAAAACAAGTACCTCACTCTCCAATAGCTTCCCTGGGGCCAAGTTCTTCAGATTTCCTGAGTATAGTTTAAATGGTCCAGTCGTAGACCGCAGGGTGTTCTTCTTGCTCCCAGTCCATATGTTTTGAATTACTGTAAAAAAAAAAAAAAAATTAAAGTTAGTCATACAGTATGTTTAAAACCATCATCTGAGTTGTAACCTGTGCCAGTTTACTTATAGTATTCTGCATCACTGGGATCCAAGGCCTGGCTGTGTGTTGGTGGTTGATCAGTTGATACTGAAGTGGTGTCTAGTGTGGTGCATGTCTGTTGTGTCTTTATGTTTTGTGTACTGGTGTGTGGTGTTGCATTTGCCGTTGAAGTTCCAGCCAGAGGAGAAGGATCCATCATATTACTTACTTTGGCAGGGATCCTCTCCCCTACCTGGAAGTAATGGGTTAGGAGCTCTATGTTGACCTTTTTTTGACCCTTTCAGACACCAGGTCTGCGCTTGTATCTTGAAGGGTCCAAGCATGTCAGCCTCTATTTTGCCTCCTTTTCTCTGGTCTTGCCGTCAATTTTTGTGCAGTACAAGGTCTCCCACTTTAAAAACTGTCCTATTGTCCCAATTTTTCCTTTCTTTTACGTCTTTCGTCTTATGTGTTATTAATGTTTTTCTTTACTTCAGAGAACGTTTCTGCCTGTTTTTTTATTCCCTTACTGAACTCTTCATGACCTCTTTCTTAACCTGCCAAAAATATCGCAATAAATGACATTTCTAGAAAAGCAGGAACTCTATTAGAACACTTTTATACTAATAATATAAATGCATCTTACTGTGTACATCTTTGGTATATCTGAGGGATGCCCACTTTTTAAAATAGTCAACCATGACACAAATGTACTGGTTGCCACCATCTGTCAGTGTGAGTTTACCCACTAGATCCATCCCAACAAGTTCAAGGGGCTCTGTTACCCAGGACACAACAATTCAGAAGCATTGCATTACTGGTTTTGTTTGAATGTCATCATGGTATGCAATAGCGGCCATTACAGTACCTCTATTTATATGTAGAGGTTATATGTAGATTTCTTTGATATTGGCCCTCTTGCTCTGACACTGTGGGCACTGAGCAGTCTGAATGGAGAAAAAAAAAATCAAGTCTACATCGTAGTTGCACATTATATTGATTACTACTTAAAATAATTAAGCCTTTTAAACATGTAAAATCAATGAGAAGTCTAAGCAAAATAAGTCATGCACATTACAGACAGACTTCCAGTTCATAATGTTAAAACACCATTTTCTGAGGTCATTCTCCATACCAGGGCAGTGGTAACGGCTGAATATGGCACTGTGAGTGTTGTCTACTCCACAGTGTCCACCAAAGTGACTGCAGTGGAACTCCTCAAAAATGTGGCTGACTTCTTGTCCACTACAGACTACTTTGGCGAGGTACTCTGACTTGTTTTTCTTTCACTTGCATATGTAGTACAGGTCTCGATCTGATGTTTAAATTTCAATTTTTCATTTACTGAAATTTATGCCGTGGTAGGTGTGAATTAACTATCAGCTTGCATACTGTACACCTTCACCCTTTATCCTGACCTTTCAGCTCTTCTTTTGATGATAAATCTTTGTTTGCTTGTCAACCCTTAGGATATTGGTTATGGATTTGAACTTCCATTATCTCCTGTACTATTTTCGGCTCCATGGCACCAGTGTAAACCACCCTGTCTGTCCTTTTATCTAACCTACTTCCCTACTTCTTTCCTACTCTCCACTACACCCACCACCTACACTAAAAACACACACAAACTGTACAGACAAATACAATCAACACAAATCCAAACCAGTTATTTTACGAACGGATTCACACAAAACTCACCATCATACAACTTTCACTCACTTGCAAACAAATTTCAGTCATTTATTTACTATTGCTATCTGAATTCTTTCTAGCTATATTTCACTCTCGTCACTATCCAATCTCCTCAAAAAAACCCACAAATTTGTGAAATTTTATCCAACCTTTATAGACTGTTAAATGCCAATATTTGAATAATTCACTGCACCTGTGCAAAGCAATTATCACGTTCACTATTAAAATAGGCTGTAATAAATATATTTATATTCTTTAATTGAAATCTATTAAACTGGTGATAAGAGGAAAATGTAGATTTTCATGTTGTATGCTTTCAATGTGGGACACGATCTGTCAGGTAAAGATGTGGTCTGTCACAAATTAATCTGGTTGTGACACATTACCACAGTTAAGCGCAATGCCTTCGTGTTGAGTTGATCATTTAGATTATGCTTCATTTGTGTGCCGAGCGGCGTTAATATGTGATGACATGACAATAATGTGACATTAGCCTAATAATGACGAACAGGACTAATGTTGAAAGTGAAGATAAGAGCATGTATTTATTACAATCTTTTTATTGACGTTTGAGTTTTTATGAACAGGCTTTGCTATGGTCACCCATATTTACCATTGGCATCGCTCATCAGAAATGTCTGCCGAAGCACTGACTGTAGGTTTGACAAAATATATTATATGTGGAACCCTCTTTAGCACGGAAATCACTATAACTAAGCGGCATGGAGGAGAAAAAAAATCATCTGGGATTCGAACCTGTGAGCTGTAACTTAAGAAAAAGGACAGAGTGCCCTAATATTTTTTTTAATTACAAGGTTTGCACAGAGCATTTGTCCAAAAGGATCTACACATTTTTAAACATCAAGGGGATTCTGAGCTTCAAATTCCTGTCAAAGGACATTTTAATGGGGGCGTCCAGAGTTTTAACCATGGAGTTTGTAGATGGTTTGTAGGTGGATGTTATGGAGCAGGAAATAGCAGAGATTAGAAAGGATGTGAGGAAGGCTCTGAAAAGGATGAAGAGCAGAAAGGTTGTTGGTCCTGATGACGTTCCTGTGGAGGTGTGGAAGTGTCTACGAGAGACAGCAGTGAAGTTTCTGACAAGTCTGTTTAACAGGATTTTAGAGAGTGAGAAGATGCCTGAAGAATGGATAAGCGTTTTAGTGCCGATCTTTAAAAACAAGGGTGACACCCAGAACTGCAGCAACTACAGGGGGATAAAGCTGATGAGCCACACAATGAAGCGATGGGAAAGAGTAGTGGAAGCCAGGCTTAGGAAGGAGGTGGAGATTTGTGAGACGCAGTATGGTTTCATGCCCCGTAAGAGCACCACTGATGCCATTTTTGCTGTGAGATCATATAGAAAAGTACAGAGATGGTCAGAAGGAGCTGCGTTGTGTCTTTGTGGATTTAGAGAAGGCATATGACAGGGTGCCGAGGGACAGGGAGCTGTGGTACGGTATGAGGTTGTCGGGAGAAACAGAGAAGTACTTTCATTATCATTATCATAACATTCAGGTAGAGTAGTCCAGGACATGTATGAGAGGAGCACGACGGTCGTGAGATATGCCGTAGGTCAGACAGAGGAGTTTAAGGTGGAGGTGGTACTACACCAAGGATTTGCTTTGAGTCCCTTCTTGTTTGCTATGCTGATGGACAGGTTGACAGATGAGGTCAGACAGAAATCTCCCTGGACAATGATGTTTGCAGATGACATTGTGATTTGCAGTGAGAGTAGAGAGCAGGTGGAGGAACAGCTGGAGAGGTGGAGGTTTGCTCTGGAAAGAAGAGGCATAAAAGTCAGTCGTAGGAAGACAGAATACATGTGTCTAAACGAAAGGGAGAAAGTTAGAAGAGTGAGGTTACAGGGGGCTGAGGTGAAGAAGGTGCAGGAGTTTATGTACTTGGGGTCAACAGTTCAGTGTGATGGGGAGGTGGAAAAGAGGTGAAGAGGTGAGTGCAGGTGGGTTGGAGTGGGTGGAGGAAAGTGTCAGGAGTGTTGTGTGACAGAAGAGACTCAAAAGAACGGTGTACAGGACAGTGGTGAGACCAGCTCTGCTCCATGGGCTAGAGACAGTAGCAGTGATAAAGAGATAAGAGGCAGAGATGGAAGCAGCAGAGATGAAGATGTTGAGGTTCTCCTTAGGAGTGACAAGGTTGGACAGAATAAGGAACGAGCTCATCAGAGGGACAGCGCACATTGCCTGCGTTAGCAACAAAGTCAGAGAGGCCAGACTGAGATGGTTTGGACATGTACAGAGGAGGGATAGTGAATATATTGTTAGAAGGATGTTGGAGATGGAGCTGTCAGGCAAGAGGGTGAGAGGACGACTGAGGAGGAGATATATGGATGTGCTAACAGAGGACATGAGGTTAGCTGGTGTCAGAGTGGAAGATGCCCAGGAAGGAGTGAGGTGGAAAAGGATGACTCGCTGTGGTGACCCCTGATGGGAAAAGCCAAAAGAGAAGTAGTAGATTTGTTAATAATCAAGTCATATGAATTACATTACAACAGCAGGGGTTATATACCATATATTTAGTACACAAATTGAAAAGGACTGCCAAATGAAGGATAAGCGACTGTTTAAGTTGGCAACTGTGGCGCAGCTGGTAGCGCAGTCGTCCACAATCCTACCATTGCTGGTGGTAATAAAGGTTCCAGCTCCACTGGTCACACGTCAAAGTGTCCTTGAGCAAGCCACTGAACCCCACTTAGCTGCTTCCAGTGAGCGCCAGCCAGCTGCATAGCAGCTCCCACATCAGTGCATGAATATGTGCGTGATTTTGAGTGTTAATGGGTAGATAAGAAGCAGTGTAAAGCACCTTGAGTACCAACAGGTAGAAAAGCGCTATATAAGTGCAGACCATTTAAAGAAAATAACTTTCAAGAATATTTTTAAGTTATTTTGTGGTAAGCATTTCTCAAGCAATATTCTAGTTTTGATCTCTGTCTCATTCACTCGTGCACTAAAGTAAAAATTAGAAGTAGGTAAATTGTGTACTTGCTCAATACTTTACTACATGTCACAATGACATGTTAATAATGTACTGTACTGCTGTACTGAACTGAACTGTTTCAAATTGCTGTAGATTCTAGTTAAAAGTAAAATGCAAGAATGTTTAAAAAACATAAAACCCACATGTGGCCCATTGTGACCAGTTCCATCAAAGTCAGGGATTATCTTCTAAATGTCTCATATGGTTTGATTTAACCAAATATCTGATACTAAAAGATGTACAATTAAGTTCGGTACAGTTTGGCATGAGTGAAAGCTAATTTGTGCAAATACACTTGTCTTTCCTTCGGTAGTTCAGCTGCACTTTTCACCAGTTCCAACAATTTCAGTTGTTTTCAAAATAATAGCGCTGTGTAAAAAAAAATGAGTAAAGCTTAAAATCTGTAAGAAAATAAAAGCTATTGTACAAACAAACACTGTTTGCTCTTCAAAAAAAATTGTTGTCCTCATTTTTCTTTTCAAACTCAACATTTACTTTATAAACTGAAAAATGCTAAAGGCATTTTTTCCAGCTGATCAACAAACATGTCCCACTTTACCTGGATTCGTGCTGTATTCAGTCTTAAGTTTTCGAAGATCTTTTTGTAAAGGTTACCGATACTGTAACCAGAGATACTGTCACTAGAGGACCCAAAAGCAGAAGAGACCTCAACTCTAAAAAAAAAAAAAAACCTCTTAAAAAAGGCTTAACAATATTGACTCAAATTAAGAGTATAAACTCACATAAGAGTAAACTCAGAGGCAGAGACACTTAGGCTATAACAAAAAACCTGAACTACCAAAACTATCAACAGACTCACAACCAGTATTAAGGGCTGGAGATTGGGAAAGGCTGAACAAGATCAGAGAGTTGCACCAGAACGAAGCAAGATGGCCTAGGAACCCGAAAACGACATGAAAGCCTTAAATACAAACATGCGGTGATGGTGATGGTAGGAAAATAGTGAGTGCACTGGGAACCAGTAGAGGAAGGGGTTCCCAGTGCACTCCCAGTACTGCAGAGACACACACAAACAGAAGATAGAAAAACGAATGCCTATATGCAAGATAAGAGCAGTGAAAAACTAAAAGGGGACAAAAACCACCTAACTCATAACACTTTTAGATGCGTGTTTGGCTCTACTGACATCACCAAACGTCATGACAAGCTCTGATTTGAAGTCAAAGGTTTAATTTTCACTACTGCCAAAGTTACCGCGTCCCACAACAAAACTAATCAGTTTTCTACACAAATCGTAAATGACACAAAATGTGTTATTTGGGAAAAGCCAGGGGAGAAAACAGTGAGTAGAGGAAAGATATTTACTTCTCTAATCGTGACATGATGCTCCGTGGATGCAGATGCAGAGGGTATACAAGTTGATCTGGGTCGATCACACAGCTTCGATCAGTTGTCCCGCTGCATTTAGCGACTGTGCTAACTCCAGCAAGTAATTCAACTTTATATAGTGCCAATTTACAACAAAGTCATCTCAAGGGACTTTTACATAAAGTCAAGACTATACAAACATTTAAAGAAAAGGCAACAGGAAAAAAAACTCCCTTTAACGGAAGAAATTTCTAGCAGAACCAGGCTCAGGGCGGCCATCTGCCTTGACTGGTTGGGGTGAGAGTATTGGGTTCATTTGTCACAAGCGTTGTTAACCGACTTACCATACAGTGCACCTTGACACCATTGTGCTTTGCATGACATTTTGTGCAAATATTAAAAAGAAAACTAAACTAGCAAGGTCTCTGTAAACCAGAGAGTGCGCTACATATAAACAACACGCCTTGACAGCAGGCTGCACAGGTCGAACCAATTGTGCCAGTTTGAGGAGTGGCTCGGGATCCTTCAGAGTGCAATGCATTTTGGGTGCTGTAGCATATGACATTTTCAGCCCCAGCAGATAATGCCGTTTATCCCCATTTTATCTGGACATTGACCACCAATTTTGAAAGTTTTTGCACATTTTAGCCATAGAAATGTCCAATTTTTATAATACAACTTGTGAGAGACCAACTAAGGATCCAAACGCTGAAGTCACCACGAGACCAGGAATGAGGACAAACCAAGAATTTATTCAAGTAAGACAAAACAAGGTACAAGCTGTAAATACACAAAAGAAGGTGTTCACTACTAAAGGCAGGAGGTGAACAAATCAACAAACAAATTGCTCACTAAAGGTTAGGAGGATAAGAATATGTCAAAAATAAATCGCTCTTAACAAAAGGTAAGAGGTAACACCGTTAAACAAAACAAGAGAACAAAAACTCACTAAGTGGAAGGAGGATTGATTAACCAAAATACTCCCTAGGAGGAAAGGGACAAAACTCACACATAAATCAGAATTCACTAACCAAATATTTCTACAACTATACTCACACGCACAAACAAGACTGACTAACAAGATATTTCCAGAACTAACAAAACAGATACTACGAACCAACAAAAACCCGAGGCTTCCAAACAAGATCTTCTGTAACAAACAAAGCTGGTAGTCGGGGAATGGACAAGAGCTGGAGACAGTGAAGGTATGTAGGCAGACACACTAGCAACGATGACAACAAACAAGTCATTTTAAAGTATGTAGATGGCTGATGCAATTCAGGTGTGATGGTTGGCGTCAACAGAGGAGTGGAGAACAAGGAGGGCTGAATGGAGAGGAGGAGAACCTCAGCAGGCAAGGAGGGGAAATGCAGGGACACACAGAGCATAGGGTGAAAAAACAAAATACATACAAAAAAACCAAAACCATACAAGTAATTAAACACCTAACTTCTGACACAACTCGCTTTTCAGCAGTGAAATATCACTTTAATGCTCTGTTATCTACCGAGCTACTACTGCTAGATGCACAATTAAAGTTGATGGTTTAAGTCATCAATAACCTGCACTGCTACTTCTGTATTTAAAGTTGTGAGAACTCTTTTGTGTAACTAAGAAATCATTTTATATTAATTACTAATTATATATTTTTATGGTTTCTGATGTTAAATTATCTAAATAATAACTGTATGGAGTAGTAGTAGATAGGGTGGTGACATCTTTAAAATTCACAACTATAATAGTTTGTCATAAAAAAATATAAAATAACACTGGTTTATGTGTGAGAAGGGAGGGGGGATGGGCTGCTGATAAAAAGTTGAGAATTGCATAACATTCAGGTGACACATCTCCCATATGGTTGTAGACTAATGAGAATAAGTATGCTTCCAGGCAGACTATCAGTTGAAATACTACACTATGTCTATTAATAAAATCTCTACAGAGGAGCTTCCTTACTTCTTGGAATTGGCCCCCCTTTAGGAGACTGTGATGCAACACTAACCCCACAGGGGCACACTCAGCTGAGAACGGATTTTATTGTGTACTGCCTCAGTAGTAACTTTAGAATTTTTGTGTTTAGAGCCAAAAGTAATCTTCAGTGTGGGTTTGTGACTGTATGAAAACCATAATAATTTGGTCACACATATTAACATTAATGTGGTAGGTAGTTTTAGCTTAAGACATTAGCAAGACACAGCGCCTTGAAAGGGAAACAGCAGAGCACATTATAGTACCATGCAAGATACTATATATATAGGAGAAAGATGAAAAATGATTATACAGTTACAGTACAGAAGATATGGTCAGTTGTCAGAGTTGCTAATAAAATATGTAGACAATATAGACTGCAGCACAGCAATAATCAGTCTGGAAAAATAACATGACCAATGACATAAATATAGAGGGAGCCAGAGAGCCCTGACTTGAATTCAATTGAAAATCTGTGCGTAATGTGAAGAGGGCAATGTTCAGTAGATCCCTTTGTCTGACAAATTTGTTTTTGCAGAGAAGAGTAGATTCTCAATTCTAGATTCTTGATGTCATCAGTATGACATCAGTAGACTCCTACCCAAAAGACTGAATGCCATGTCATATATGTCATAAAATCAAAAGGTGCTTCAGAAAAATATTAGCTTAAGGGTGTGCATATTTATGCAATCACATTATTGTAACTGATTTATTTTTGTTTTATTTTAACAACGACGTGTAGACTTTTTGCACCCATGATAATTAGAGTATGCAGTAAAAACCAACAAAAAAGGGCAACTCTGTAATGCAAGATTCAAAAGCAGCATTCAGTGTAGCCAGGTATGGTGTCCCCTATGCACAAACATGGAGGAGTATTGAGGCTGTTTCTTTTGCTCTGGCTTTCTCTGAGTCACTGCATTCTGCACAAGAAAAACTAGAAAACCATTCTGCAAGTCCTTCTGTAACAGTCTGTCTCCTTCTGTGTCCCAGACTGGACAAATGGCTACTATCCACTACCTGGTTCTTGTAAAGCAGGTAACAGTATCTTGCCTTCCAGCCTACTTTGCCTTGTCCATCTCTCTAATCACATCACGTAAGCTGACCTAAAATAGTAAAAGCTGGTTTGGTTTGATTTTGTGGTATGTTGTTGTTGTGGTAGAGTTAATTTTCACGACAAAAATAAACTGCCTTCCTGAGTTACCTATTAGCAGACAGCGTTAGCTTTTAGCATGGAGCTAAAAGTAGCACTATGTGTGTTGAAGAGTCATCATTTGAGACATCTGCTTGGGATACTGTGTCATAGAATATCACCTCCAATGAAGCAGACAGCTGAGTCCTTTGTCATTTTTCTTTTTTGGTAGATTTTGTCATTAAATTACATTTGAATTTTATCCACTGGAAAACTGGAAAACAAAACCTGGAATCCCTTTGAATTAAGCTCTGCAGACATCACCACGAAAATTTCACAGAGAATTACTTCCTGTGATACAGCATTGTATCATCCAGGGAGGGTTTGCAGATGGCTAAGTGAAGTCCTCCCACACCATGCTGTAAGGATTTCTGTCTCTGCACATAACCCTCTACTCTGCCCTCACATTTCATGACAGGCAACACATTTTACATGTAGTTATAGATATAGACTCCACCATAACCAGGTGTATCATGACAAACAATTTACAGTAACTTATATCTCATTCTCTCTGTGAATTTCTGTGTTTCTGTGCGGAGGCAAAGCCTAACCTAAGTCATATGGTATTTAATTGATTCCAGAAGGTTTCCCTGAAATGACACTGATGCAAGGTTCCCACACAGCTTCTATTAGCATATGTGTTTGTCGAGGAGCTCTGACGTGTTTACTGCAGTTCTCTGATCTGCCTAAATAACTATACTATAAATAGATTACATTACAAGATTCAGTGATTCCCACAAGAATCTAAAACCCCCACTGCAATAGCTGTGACTTTGTCCTTTTTTCCAGTCCCACATTCATGCTTCCTTTCCCATGGGGCTTACAGAGCGACACAAGGAGTATTTGAAACATGTAGTAATTTGTTAACTTAAAGCAAAAAAGTGTATAGTGGAACTTTTTCCCCATTGATTACCAATAACGTGCTGTTTAAATGCAAACCATTTATAAGAGTTTATGCATAACATGCAAAAAAAAAAACAAAGTATTGTATGTTGCTACTTTTTGTTGGTCTTTTCTTTTCTCTTTCCACTTTCCACTCACCCCAACCGGTCAAGGCAGATGGGCGCCCACCCTGAGCCTGGTTCTGCTGGAGCATTCTTCCGTTAAAGGGAGTTTTTCCTCACCACTGTTTCCTATAGCTGCTCAAGGGGGATTTGTTGGGTTTTCTCTACATATGTTTATAGTCTTGACTTTATTATGTAAAGTGCCTTGAGATGAATTTGTTGTAAATTGGCGCTATATAAATGAAGTTGAATTGAACTGTCTGAATTATGTTAATGAAATAAATATAAATAAAAAATAACATTAATATGCTACTGATCTGAACTGTTCCACATTTTAAGACGATCTTTCACTCCCTTTGTCAGCTGTCATTAATTAGCTCAAGCTTGTTAAAAGCCTCTGTTGCAAAAGGTGGTTCAGCAAATGAACCACCTAACTGCAGAGTCAGTCCCAGGAGCTTTTAAACATGCTGTTGTTCAGTCTCTTCTTAAGAAGAATTTAGACATTGTCTTTTAATTTTAGAACAGTGCTTAATTTGCCCTTTATGTCAAGAGTTGTGTTTTAACTCAACTCCAATTATTTTTGGAAAAACAATAGCATTGGAAAAAAATACATTCTGGTTTTAAGTCAAAACAACACTGCTTCTCCATTCAGTATTCCCCACCTGTCATTTGGCGAGAGGTGGTCTCCACCCTGGACAGGTCTTCAATCTTGCGGCCAAAAGAGAGATATATACACACAGACAACTATTCACGGTCACATTCACACCTGTGGGCAGATAATTTTTAAAAATATCAATAGATAGAAAAGCTGGGTAAGCTGATCTGGCAGGTGATTGTCTGTGGGCTTGAGACTGGGGTAAAGGGGTTTTGGCTTTCTTAGACGTCCAGACAGGTTGTTGTTGCTTGTTCCCATTAGACACAAGAGAAAAAGGTATAGGAATGTATAGAATGAGACAGAATGTTAGTTGGATAACATTTCGTTCATCTTACACCACATGAGGCTGTAGCCCTCTTGTGGGCGTTGTAAAAAAGGCCGCGGTTCTCAAACACTATATACTTCAGCTGACAAATTATAATACACAAACTACTACTACTACTCTTTCGGCTTTTCCCATTAGGGGTCGCCACAGCGAATCATCCTTTTCCACTTTACTCTATCCTGGGCATCTTCCACTCTGACACCAGCTAACCTCATGTCCTCTGTTAGGACATCCATATATCTCCTCCTTGGTCGTCCTCTCGCCCTCTTGCCTGGCAGCTCCATCTCCAACATCCTTCTACCAATATAATCACTATCCCTCCTCTGCACATGTCCAAACCATCTCAATCTGGCCTCTCTGACTTTGTTGCTAACACAGGCAACGTGTGCTGTCCCTCTGATGAACTCGTTCCTAATTCTGTCCAACCTTGTCACTCCTAAGGAGAACCTCAACATCTTCATCTCTGCTGCTTCCATCTCTGCCTCTTGTCTCTTTCTCACTGCTACTGTCTCTAACCCATAGAGCAGAGCTGGTCTCACCACTGTCCTGTACACCTTTCCTTTGAGTCTTGCTGACACTCTTCTGTCACACAACACTCCTGACACTTTCCTCCACCCATTCCAACCTGCCTGCACTCGCCTCTTCACCTCTTTTCCACACTCCCCATCACACTGAACTGATGACCCCAAGTACTTAAACTCCACCTTCTTCACCTCAGCCCCCTGTAACCTCACACTTCTACCTGGATCCCTCTCGTTTACACACATGTATTCTGTCTTACTACGACTGACTTTCATACCTCTTCTTTCCAGAGCAAACCTCCACCTCTCCAGCTGTTCCTCCACCTGCTCTCTACTCTCACTGCAAATCACAATGTCATCTGCAAACATCATTGTCCAGGAGATTTCTGTCTGACCTCGTCTGTCAACCTGTCCATCAGCATAGCAAACAAGAAGGGACTCAAAGCCGATCCTTGGTATAGTCCCACCTCCACCTTGAACTCCTCTGTCTGACCTACAGCACATCTCACCACCGTCATGCTCCTCTCATACATGTCCTGAACTACTCTGACGTACTTCTCTGCCACTCCCGACATCCTCATACAGTACCACAGCTCCTCCCTCGGCACCCTGTCATACGCCTTCTCTAAATCCACAAACACACAATGCAGCTCCTTCTGACCATCTCTGTACTTTTCCATCAACAACCTCAAAGCGAAAATGGCGTCAGTGGTGCTCTTACGGGGCATGAAACCATACTGCTGCTCACAGATCTCCACCTCCTTCCTAAGCCTGGCCTCCACTACTCTTTCCCACAGCTTCATTGTGTGGCTCATCAGCTTTATCCCTCTGTAGTTGCTACAGTTCTGCGTGTCACCCTTGTTCTTAAAGATCGGCACCAGAACGCTTCTCCTCCATTCCTCAGGCATCTTCTCACTCTCTAAAATCCTGTTAAACAGACCTGTCAGAAACTTCACTGCTGTCTCTCCTAGACACTTCCACACCTCCACAGGTATGTCATCAGGGCCAACAGCCTTTCCGCTCTTCGTCCTTTTCAGAGCCTTCCTCACCTCATCCTTTCTAATCTCTCCTATTTCCTGCTCCACAACATCCACATCTTCCTCCCTTCTTTCCCTGTCATTTTCCTCATTCATCAACTCCTCAAAATACTCCCTCCATCTTCTCTGCACACTCTCCTGGCTTGTTAGCACCTTTCCATCTCTGTCTTTAATCACCCTTATCTGTTGCACATCTTTCCCATCTCTATCTCTCTGTCTGGCTATCCTGTACAAGTCCTTCTGTCCTTCCTTTGTGTCTAACCTGTCATACAGCTCATCGTAAGCTTTCTGTTTGGCCTTTGCCACCTCCCTCTTCACTCTGCGCTGCACTTCCTTGTACTCCTGTCTACTTTCCTCAGTCCTTTCTACATCCCACTTCCTTTTAGCTAACCTCTTCCTCTGGATGCAGTCCTGTACTTCCTCATTCCACCACCAAGTGTCTTTATCATCTTTCCTCTTACCAGAGTACACACCAAGCCCCTTCCTACCTGTTTCCCTTATTACCTCTGCTGTAGTTTCCCAATCATCTGGAAGCTCTTCCTGACCACACAAAGCCTGTCTCAACTTCTGCCTGAATTCCTCACAAGTTTCTTCATTCTTTAGCTTCCACCACTTGGTCTTCTTTTCTGACTTTCCTCTCTTCTTCTTCCTGACCACCAGAGTCATCTTACACACCACCATGCGGTGCTGTCTGGCTACACTCTCTCCTACCACCACTTTACAGTCACTAACCTCTCTCAAATGACCTCGTCTACATAGGATGTAGTCCACCTGTGTACTCCTACCTCCACTCTTGTATGTCACTCTATGTTCCTCTCTCTTCTGGAAGTAAGTGTTAACTACAGCCATTTCCATCCTCTTAGCAAAGTCCACTACCATCTGTCCTTCTGGATTCCTGTCCTTTACACCAAACCTGCCCATTACCTCCTCATCACCTCTGTTCCCCACCAACATGCCCATTGAAGTCTGCTCCAACAACTACTCTCTCTCCTCTAGGGATACTCTCTACAACCTCATCAAACTCACTCCAGAATCTCTCTTTCTCTTCTAACTCACAGCCAACTTGTGGAGCATACCCACTGACTATGTTCACCATCACACCTTCGATTTCTAGCTTTAGGCTCATCACCCTGTCTGAGACTCTTTTCACCTCTAGAACATTGTTCACAAACTCCCCCTTCAGGATCACTCCTACTCCGTTTCTCTTCCTATCCACACCATGGTAGAACAGTTTGTATCCTCCTCCAATACTACGTGCTTTGCTGCCTTTCCACCTCGTCTCTTGCACACACAGTACATCTACCTTCCTTCTCTCCATCATGTCTGCCAGCTCTCTACCTTTCCCTGTCATTGTGCCAACGTTAAGAGTCCCTACTCTCAAATCTAAGCTCCTGCCTTTCCCCTTCTCTCTCTGACCACGCACCCTTCTGCCTCCTCTCCTTCTTCGACCAACAGTAGTCCAATTTCCACCGGCACCCTGTAGGTTAACAGCACCGTGGCGGTCGTTGTTAACCCGGCCTCGACCGATCCGGTATGAAAGTGGTATGGATGACTCGCATGATTGTACTTGGCAAAATTTTACGCCGGATGCCCTTCCTGACGCAACCCTCTCTATTTATCCGGGCTTGGGACCGGCACAGAAGTTACTGGCTTGCAACCCCTGTGGCTAGATTAAATTATAATACACAAACTGCCACAAGCAATTCAAACCATGTGAAAACCTAGCAAAGCAAATACACACCACAATAAAGTGGCTTGTGTCCTATGTCCTCCCTCCCATTGTTGTTTAACAGACAAACATCAAACATCTTTGCTGTGCTGAGACAGCAGCAAATGTGAGATCTTATTTTAACTCTTAGAATACATCTATCTGAAAGACAGCTAATGTTTGTTTGATTTAGAGCTTTTGATAAGGGTTTGCTTTGTCTTTTGATAAGGGTTTCCTTTGTCTATGTAAAACGGCCCATGGACAGGATTTTGTTGTGTGGGGGTATTTTGTTTGGTACATCTTTCTCCAACTTTTCAATCATCTGTAAAGCACTTTGAATAGAATTCATTTGTACAAAAGGTGATGTATAAATTACGTTTTTATTTTTGATTGATTGATTGATTGATTCTCCCTATAGATTTGGGACATATCTGCAAACCACTTTCAGGTGCAAATTGAGAACTTGTGAATTTATGAAAACAGATTGTTTCCATTACACTGTGGTGCATTGACAAGGTTACTCCAAGCAGCTGAGCTTTGCAGCTTTTTAGGAGCAGGTTTCTGTCAACCCTGCCCCTGGTCATGATCAGAGATGTACTCATGCCTGTGCTTTTTAGAATGCCCAGCAGAAGGATGCCACCCACAGTAACCTGAGCAGATGCCGGGATGGCTGTGTCTCAATCTGATCCACCTGTCTGTCTCTGAGGGTGCATTTATTCAGGGTCAGTATAAAAGCTTCTCCAAATGGATTGTCAACATTATCAATTTAATGTGACAACCCCAGAAATGAGGGCCATTTCAGATGTCCATTGTGGGGATCCCCAACATTATGGCAGATGCAACTTGCCTGAGAGGTCATCATTTACCAGCTACAAATAGCTGATATAATGAATAACAGCTACTACTTTCCTGCCAATCAATGTGCACTAGTGCACAGTGGGGCTACGCACGACCGTATGCTGTGTTCACTTGGATTAAATAACAAATGATGAAGATAACAAAATAATGCTACCAGAGTACCAAATACATTTACTCTCAAAATTTCTCCTGTTCTCTTTAGACTGTTACTGTGTTGATTTATCGTGTTGACGGTGATTGGGAAGATGGTGCTGGTGTTTGTGGCTGCTCTTCTCCTGCTGGTTTTACCATTGGTGTTTATTTATTTTCTGGCTTTTGGAACTCTACAGGCTAAGTCTCTGCTGGTTTACGATTGTCAGTTCCTTCTGAATCTTCGAAATAATATTAAGGATCTATGCATATTTGATCCTTGTGGACAAAAAAACTCTGCTACTGCTCCTGTTGGGAAGTCAGACTCACCTGTTACCGGCCTCGGCTCTTCTCCCTCTATGAAAACGTAACCGCGGTAAACGCAGTGGTCAGCTGCTGAAGCTGAAGAGCCGTCTGGCTCGATCCCCTTGTTTCTCCCGAGCAGGACACGGATTGCACCTTTCCCTTCGTTGTGCCCTGGCATTTCCTGGACCCCATCGGAGAGTGCCTGACACCTTTTGCGGGCAGTGATGAGATTTTACAACGTCCCTGACCCTGCTCTCCTCGGCCACGCTAGCATGGAGTGAACCCCTGTAACCTGAGGGGGCTTCCTCTGCTTTTCTGCGCTAAACTGCAAGCCCCAGTCAGAATCGGCCTTGTAAACGCCAGATCGCTGACCAACAAAACATTTATCTTGAAGGATTTCTTCTGCTCCTATAGTTTGGACTTCCTCTGTGTGACAGAGACTTGGGTCGGTACTGGTGAATGCAGCGCTTTTGTCGAACTTTTACCAGCTGGATTAAAGGAATGCCTACCTCAAAGGAAACTTAAACAAAATTTAACTAAACACCTGTTGGAATATAATCCATACACAACGTAGCCCTTATGAAAAGCAAAGCAAACTGAGGTAGTCCTGGATTTTCCAGGTGAGTGGCAATAGTTATTACAACATCCAAAAAGGTCCTTTCAATGTTATTTATAGCTGGCCAGCCAAAATAACAAAAAAAATATATGTGTAGAGTTTAATCAGAGTACTCAGGGCGTCACAGCGAACAGGTCATCCATCGGTCAAAGCAGGTGAATACAGCAACTATGTCCCTCAGAAGTCTCACCTAGCAGAAGGCAAGGTAAGTCGAACACATGAAGGGAAGGAATGAAAAGTGCAGCAACAACTTCAGCAGCCTCGCTCTGACCCAGTCTACCATCTGAGCCCACGTTGTCTCCTGCAGGTGCGCTTCTACCGTAGGTGGATTGTCGCAAAAGTCTGCCGTAAAGCTGAACTGTCGTAACCCTTAAAGGAGCCTTGCACTCAAACAACCCACTAAAAGCACAGCTGGGTTACATCCTCCCCTACTTAAAATGTGACGTCCTCGTCACTAATATCAGCCAATAAAAACTGCACTAAAGCGGCAACTTGCTGCTGCAGGGACACTAACAAACCTTGAAACTGTGTCTGTGACATAAGTGACTGGACATTGTGACTCTTACAATTAACCTTATAATCCACTTGGTAATCACTGAGGTAAGTAGGTGGCACCCTTCTCCTCTGTGGTCTACCCAGTGAGAAGACTGAACAACCCACAGGGTCATTGCGTGACAGCTCATGTTGACTTGAACAAAATTCAGCAGCTTCAGGATTCAAAAGTCTCTGCACTTTAGGCACATCTTGATCCACCATTTCGTCATCCTCATCTATATCCTATTTGGTTAAACAATCACCAACAATGGGCTGAAGTGTTGTGGCCTGAATTCCCCACTCTTTATCCACCTCCTCAGCAGTCAGGGGCTCCTCAACAGACTGCCCAGTCTGTATTCTTGTGGGAGATTGCGCCAAAGAAACAGGCACATCCTCACTTCAATTGTCATCTCCCAAACCCACTGGCAAAAATCCATATGGAAGCAGCATATCACAATGCAGAACCCGTTCTCTGCCATCACCATCCTTTGGGTTGACAACATAAACTTGGATGCTCTCATCTGGCTGTTTCATAACAACATGGACTGTGGACTCCCATCTGTCAGATATCTTATGTTTCTTCCTGAGACTGAGATTTCTTACAAGGACTCGTTCGCCTACCTCCAAAGGCATGGCAATAACTTTAGCATCCCAACGTTTCTTGTTCAGCTTTTGCCTTTTCTCAGCATTCTTTGAGGCTAGATTGTAAGCTTCTCTAAGTCTCTTCTTTAGGTCTCTCACGTACTGTGAATGTGTTTTTGGACTGTGACCTTGTGGACTAATACCATAGCAGAGGTCAATGGGGAGACAAGGCTCTCTACCAAACATGAGAAGAAATGGGGCTTCTCCCGATACGTCATTTCTTGTGCAATTGTATGCATGCACCAAAGGTCTGACATATTTCCTCCACTCCTCTTTTCTTTTCTCTTCTAAAGTCCCTAAAAGGTCCAGCAGAGTCCAATTAAACCTTTCCACTTGGTTGCCTCTCGGATGATAAGGCGTTGTGCGTGACTTGGAGATCCCAGCATGCTTACAAAGCTCTGCCACCAACTCTGATTCAAAACAGGCCCCTTGATCACTATGCAACCTGTGGGAAAAACCATAGTGACTAATGAAATTCTCCCACAGCACTGTAGCAACAGTCTTGGCCGTTTGATCTCTGGTTGGATATGCCTGTGCGTACTTGTTGAAATGATCATTTACAACTAGAATGTTTCTAGTGTCTTTCGAATCAGGTTCCAACGTCAAAAAGTCTATACAAACAAGCTCAAGAGGACCACTGACTCTGATGTTGACCAATTTGGACGACTTCTGTACCCTGGCCTTGCGCTTTACACATCTTTCACACGTTTTACATTTATCCTCAATGTACCTTGCCATTTTTGGCCAGTAGAACCTTGCTCTGGCTAGTTCTATAGTTCTCTCAATACCCATATGACCTGTTTCATCATGTACACCCTGAAAAGCCCTTTCTCTCTGGCTGCTAGGCAGAACGAGTTGATGAAAGGCGTCACCTCTTTGATTAAAGATTTTACGATACAACACCCCTAGGACTAGCTTTGACTTCTCCCTCAACAGCAGAGCTATTTCAGGTTCCTCAGACCTCCTACTCATTACTTCATTGCATGGCCCTCCCTCTAGGATGTTAATGACACAACCTATAGCATCATCTTCCCTCTGCAACCGCTGCCAGCCCACAATAGTCATTCCAGGTAAAGCTTCTTGATCTGGCATTGAAACTGGACCTTCCAAGTCATCAGAAACAGCATCTTCATTGCACCAAAGAGATTCCACTGCAGGTATTCTAGTGTCATCCACCTGTACATCTTGTTCTGGGACTACATGCATGTTGACTCCATAGCATATGCATAGAGCACTCACTGCTTCTCTAGGAAGTACTCTAGATTCTGGAGGGGACATGCTAACGCGATCTAGCATACTAGCTATTCTCCTGTCCATCTCTATTGAATATTAATCTTCCTGGAGAGACTCATGGGGCCTCCTTGAAAGCCCATCAGCATCAACATTATGCTGACCAGATTTGTAATGAATGCTGAAGTTGTACAATGACAGGGCTGCAAGCCACCTGTGACTTGCGGCTTCTAGCTTTGCACTGGTCAACACATACGTTAAAGGATTGTTGTCTGTCAGCACCTTAAAATTAGCGCCGTACAAATAGTCGTGGAACTTCTCACTCATCGCCCATTTAAGAGCAAGAAATTCTAACTTATTTACAGGGCGAATTCCTCTAACTTTTAGAGAGACCACGGCTGGCATAAGCTATGACTCTAGTTTGGCTATCTTGAACCTGATAAAGGGCTGCACCTAAACCTGTCATGCTAGCATTAGTATGTAACAGATATGGGAGCTGCCAGTCAGCAAAACCAATCACACTTGCTGTAGTCAGTTTTTCGACAATGAGCTCAAATGCAGCTTGACAAGCAGAACTCCACATTGCACCCAGGGGAAGTGATTTTGTTCGGGGCCAATACTTAGGACTTTTGCACCTATGGGCCAAGTCTCCTTTCAACCTAGGGGTGACTGTGGCTCAGTTGGTAGCATGGTTGTCCACCAATCCCACAGTTGTTGGTTTGATCCCTGGCTCCTCTGGTCACATGTCGAAGTGTCTATGAGCAAGACACTGAACCCGACTTAGTTGCTCCCGGTGAGTGTCAGCCAGCTGCATAGCAGCTCCCCCATTGGTGTATGAATGTGTGTGTGTGTTTGAGAGTGTGAATGGGTAGATAAGAAGCAGTGTAAAGCACTTTGAGTACCTACAGGTAGAAAAGTGCCATATAAGTGCATACCATTTACCAAGTGCAGACCATTTAACAGATCGTTCAAGGGTCTGACAATCCTGACATAGGCTTTACTAGTGTCTGTAGTAAAGCCTAAAAATGATCTGAGTTCTTTGGATGTTTGAGGCCGTGGCCATTCTTTAACAGCAACAACTTTGTGTGGGGCAGGTTGAATTCCCTGGGTGGATATTACATGTCCCAAGTATTTCACAGATGTCTGAAAGAACTTGCATTTAGAAGGGGACAACTTAAGTCCAAAGTCAGCTATACGTTTGTGGACCTTCATCAACCTCTCCTCATGCTTTTCAAGCGAGTGGGAAAATATTATGAGGTCATCAAGAAAAGCAACCACCTCTTGAAGGTTAATACCCTCCATGACTTTCTCCATGGTCCTTTGGAACGTCGCTGGAGAATTGGTCAGCCCTTGAGGCATTCTCCGTAACTGCCATGTCCCAAACGGTGTTGTGAATGCTGTTTTAGGCCGGTCTGATGGCTCGACTTCCAGCTGATAGTATCCACTCTTGAGATCAATGACAATGAACCATTTTGAGCCGTACAACAGGGTGAATGTCTCCTCTATGTGTGGCAAGGGGTATGCATCCTTTTTGGTCAAGTTGTTCAACCTCCGGTAATCTACTACCATTCGCAACTCCCCATTCTTTTTCCTGACGAGCACTACAGGGGAAGCATAAGGGCTATGAGATTCCTCAATAATGCCCACGGCCAAAAGGTCTTAAAGATGTCTTTTTAAGTCACTGAAGTCGGCAGGTGAGACTCGTCTGGTTCTCTCCTTAAATGGGACATGAGGCTCCAGCTCAATTGGATGAGTAACACCTTTAACCCCTCCTTCTTTCAGGCACACTGGTACTTTACTGCTAAGTGTTACACGAAGAACTCTGATGTGTTCGTTTTTGGAGTCAGTTTGTTTGTGACATTCTCTATATGTCATAGCCCAGTTGACATGAATAGGCAATATCTCTAGAAACTCTGTGCCACCCCTTCTTCTGCAGTCCTGGGCCATTAAGCGAGAAAGAAGAAGAGAAAACTTCTCATTGTATGACTGATCTGGGCTCACTAATACTAGGACGGTGAAGCATTTATCAGTGCCGCACACATTCTTTGGGAACTGAACTTCAACTTCAATATATCCGATATATGGAACCCTTTGTCCAGCTGCCCCCTCAATATCAAGCATCGTATTAATAGAGAACAATTCTCGGTGGGAGAGATATTTGGTATAAAATGACTGAGATTATGTCTCAGTCATTTTACCCTGGGAGCACCTGGGTCACCTGGGAGCCTGTGTCAATTAAGCACTGGCACAGTACTTTATCTACCCATGCTACACTATCACACGTTTCTCCAACAAGGCCACATGGAATCTGAGAAGTTTCCAGCAGATTTGGGGTGTCATACATGCAATGACTCAAGGTAGTGGAACTCTTTTCACTGTGAGCTCCTGCTGGTTCCACGGCAGGAGCTCCTGTCTGTTTAAAGACAGGTTTGATGAGTGTCCAATTTTCAGTTTATCATCTTGCTGTGCACCCTCTCTACTTCGATGTCTCTCGCAAAGTTTCTTTTGCAGTAGAGTAGCGTTAGTTTGATTTGTGCATTGGGGCAGCATTTGGGAGTCCTGTCCACAATTGTAACAAAACCTTCCAGTCTTCATACGAGTATCCTTTGGTGTAGCCAGAGATGATTGGGGCATGTACCCGTTTTTCGGTTTCAGAGATGGCTTACGTCCTGCTCTTTCATTTCCAAGAAGATGGGCACTCTGAGCAGGTGCTTTCTTTCTAATTTCAGTCTCTAATTTTCTGATTCGCTCTTCAAGCTGCTCCCTAGTATGAGAATCAAGTTCACTAGAGACACGGTTAGAGAACTCAGGTTCATCTCCAGCAAGAAGGGTTTTTGTGTGAACTCTGGTTGAGCTTCCACCCATGTGCCTTTTCTTCCATATCTCTTTTAGCTGACTTTCTCTCTCATAGGATCTGATTTTGAACAACAGCTCTGAGAAGGTAAAAGTGTCTTTAAAGGGGTTATGGATGGGCTCTTTCAGGTGGAGTGTGGTTATTAAAGAGTCATCCCAGCAGCCTCTAAGAAACTGCTTTAATAGCTGTGAATCTGCTTCTTGCTTAGCTACACCTTTGCTATCAATTACCTCCTGCAATAGGGTTTTAAGTCTACGCAGATAGTCAGAAGCTCTTTCTCCACTGTTCTGATGTGTCTCTAAGAACTGAATATACAATTCCACATTGACATTACCATAAGCCTTATCCAATTCATTTAGATAAGCACTTGGGTGAGCTAGGGGACCAATAGCAAGGGCCACGTTGAGAGCAGGGGCTAATAGCCCATCTAACAGCATGCGACGTTGCTGTGCCTCAGAGAGAGTGGAGTCATTTAACACTTGCTTAGCTCTGAGCCGCCAAATGTTGTAATCCACTTCAGTGGGAGGTCTTGGGGAATTGCCTGAAAAGAAGCGTAACTCTCGTGCAGCAGGCGTATACATAGATGAATCATGTTTTACAATATGTTCCACGATGACCCGTTGTGCATCTGTTGGAAGAGGGTCAACGAGCAAGGGGTCAACATCAGGGACGTGAGAGGAGTTAGCTGTACTCTCTACACCAAAACTAGCAGTTTGCACTGGCTCAGAGGTGGTCTGTGTTTTGAGGGCAAATGCTGGGGTTGACATGAGTGGACCCCGGTCACTATTGTTTCTTTCGTACATATGATTGAGGGCCACCTGATTTAGAGTAGCTGGGCTAATATTATAGGTAAGGGCTAATTCGTTTACCTGCACTTGGAAACTGACTGTCATATTACCAATTGCACATGCAAAAGATACTAAATGTTCCTGGTGAAACGTCCCTTCGATTTCAGGTGGGCGAAAGTCGGCTATCTGCATAACCTCCCAGAAGGCACCGTCCACTGGATGTTCATTATCAAGGAGCTTTTGATATTATTGTGTTATTGTGTCACTAAATTGACATAGATTGGTATCAGAAAAGCCCTCCATGTGCTGAACCTTAACAACCTCATCTAATAAAACAAACACCCTCTGAACTTCTTCCAATTCTACTTGTGCTTTCACACCCTTCAATATGACTGTGCACTCTGGGTCAAAACCATACTTTTCACAAAATTCCATGGTCGGCTTTAGCTAATAACAATAATGAAATTATGTAACTGGGTGTACTTAAAGATAAGGAGAAAATAGACACACTCCAGCCCCACGTTGGGTGCCAATTTTCTTTCTCTGGTTGTAACCAATACTATGGTCCTAGAAATAAAACGACACACTGTGTTACAAATCCAGGAAGATT